>CABFPE010001003.1:33964-53286 GCA_900660155.1 Hofstenia miamia | reverse complement strand
GATTTTTATGTGTTAATAGTTTATTTTCCCATATACATTGATGTAATATCTCTTTTCACTAACCAAGCTTACATTTTTACAAAATATATAGTACTTGGGTGTTATCAAATGTCACTAGATATTTTATTTTGGAATTGTCATTATTGTTTTCATTGCTCATGGTTTAGGTCTGTGGTAACAATAGGCCTCCCAGGGAAAGCCAGCCACATTAAATAAATGGCTTAACGCATTTCTGGCGGCCACCTCCTGGGTGAATGTGGAAGTGCCGTCATATTTTAGAATGAAAATGGAAACTTGAGGGTTGTCTAATGCTGAACTTCATCACTCAAAGCCATTGCAGTAATGTATGCTTTTACAATTTATACACAATTGCTAAAGAAATTGCTGTTTTCCACCTCTTGCATATTTGTTTTGATCAATATTAATGTGCTTGGAAACATGCTCTAATTCAAATAACACATCATTTTTTGTTTGAAATATTTGGGTTTTGGATCTATGAATTGTTTTCCTTAAACATGGTGTTGCATAATTAAGGGTGTTGCTACAATGAACATGTATATTAACAGAAGTAAATATCTCAGTTTGTCTAACTTATCCATAAGTAGCTGAAGATGAGGGTCAACTGTAAGAAAAGCAGTGAGGACCCACATGGCTCCACAGGATTGAATTGCCAGCAGGAATTTTTCTGAAAACATCTCTTCTGAAAAGTTCAGACAATCTTGAGTGTCATGGGACAAATGTAACTCTGCAAACATTCTCTCAACAGATTGATGATATTGTGACGTGGGGCTCCAAATGCTGATGGTAGGCCATTGTGTCTCAGGGCTGCAATCTGCTTTCAGATTTGTCCATACCTCGTCAATTTCTTGCAGGGTAGTGGCACTTTGCAAAAATTCAAAACTGACATGGAGATCAGAGACGTCCAAGCAAAGGCCAAGTGAGCTGATGTTAATTGACTCTAGTGATTGAGCCTGGATGCACATATTGATGATCAGACGAGTATCAACTGTGAGACAGTAAGTTGGAATTTTCTTGCATAAGAGCAGATCTGTGTAGATGATCTTAGTAGCCAAGATCATGTGAGTATTATACATGCTTGTGGGCTGGTAGGAGCTGCTATACAAAATGGTGAAGTTTTCCATACAAAAGTGCAAACTCTCAACTTCATCTGGGATGGTATCCTGGTACTCTTCTTTTGAAGAACACAACTAAGCATATCTTCTCCACCTTGGTGAGTTGATAGGCTATTTCAATTTTTTCCATGATTCAGGGGTGGTTCACCCCATTGACATGGAAGAAGTAGACCACTAACAGGTTGTCAAAATCAATGTTGACATATTTGAATTTCTTTATTTTCTCTTTGCTGTTTAGAAACTGGCATAAGTGAGACAAGTTGAAGTCCTCATCAGACATAGTGTGAACAGTACTTTGTCAGTAGGGTCACGTCATGGCAGCTAACATTTTGGAGTCATAACAAATAATGGCGTTGATCTGGGGTCTACACTCTGCATCTATGACAAAGGGGATCATGTTGACTGAACAGGTTAAATCCTTGGTGTTAAATGTCCAGTGCAACCTATTCTTAGTTTCTTCTGATATGTTGTCTCTAACTAAACAAACTGCTTTCTGAGTAGCAATAAAATATGGATGGAGGATCTCATCTCCAACCTTAGGTCTTTTAGCTTTACGTTCCTTGGCTTTTTGAGACCTAATACTAGCTGAGGTTATGTTAGACAAGTGGGCAAAAGGCACTCTATGCTCCTCAGATTCACGCACAGAGAGTTGTCTCTGTGCATAGTCATCTGAGGTACACTCCTGCTCAGAGAGTTGTCTCTGAGCATAGTTGTGGGAAGTTTGCTCCAGAGGAGGGAGTTGTCTCCCCTCATAGTCGTGGCTGCTACAGGTGTCTTCTGCTAGGCACTCTCACTTTCTGGATGTGCCTTCATCTGATTGTCTTGGCGTCATTGATTGCTTTGTTTTGTCTCACTGGTTGATTTGTTGTCACACTCAGCATCTTGCTGGAGGCTGGTTCTCTGTTTGTTTCATAGTTACTAAACAAAGATATAAGATTAAGGTCCCATTCCTGGGTATTTAAATGGTCTAAATATCTCTGATTTCTAGCTTTTCATTTAGGTAAAATACAAGTAGCTATAGTGTTGCTACTACTACCAAGGTTACTATCATACTCAACCTGTATAAGGTCATTTTCCTCACATTCAGTGAGGTTATCATAATACTCTATCTCATTAATGCTGTCATTGATGAGAGAAAACTTGTTAGTATTGTCAATGACTGCATTTTGTATATCTTTAATTGTTTGTCTAAGTTGCTGAAAATGGGTGACTTTACTGTTATCTAACAAGTACTAGTGGTGATCTAATACTTTAACTATTTTGAAAGGTCCTTGCCAATTAGTGTAGCATCATCCAAAAAAGCAACTAAAAGCTGAATAACGTCGAATGATTATTAATTGAAATTAATTGTAAAAATTTAGTCAATGAACTTTTAGTTATTTTTGTAAAATGCAACCAAGATTTAATATTGGTCAAAATAAGAAACTTGTTAGCCGATCAAGAGATAATTGACAAATTAAATTGAGCAAACTAACGCTTACGTATGAACAGCCATATTGGCAGACGAATCATTTGAATTTTAAAATCGGCAGGTACTTTTTGTGGAAATTTTATAAATAGCTTTGATTTAACCATTATTTTGATGAACAATAAATTCTTCGGAGTTTATTTTAATTTTCATTTCTACTTTATCTGGTTTGATTATTTAGTAAAATGTACAGCTAGGCGAGTTGTGTCTAGTAGTGGCTGGAGTCCATCACGGGATCGATTCGCAGGGTCCTTGTGCCAGTCACGAAACCGCACTTAAGTTACGGTTAGGAGTTTTTCGATTCTCGCCTAGTCTGACTATCGATCACTACATGTATTAAATAATCAATGCTTGAAACGACTGGATAGTCGACATCTAGGGATATTTACATATTATTAAATGTAGGAGACTCGACGATAATTGACCTGATAAATGACTTTGCATATAGTGTTAATAAATGTAGGTATAGGAAACTGCAGTATTGTTACTTAAATAATTAAGCCAATAGTTTTTTATGGTAATGGCTAACATTATTATTATTATGCAGTTAGTGTCAACGCACGGTTGCTTTATTAAAACAAAACAACAAACACTCTACAAATATTGAGTTTAAGTCAGTTACAACTTTACTTGAGTGCACGCACTAAGCTAACGTAAGGTACACATAACTAATCCCAGTTGAGCTGAGGTGGTGCTGTAGACTCAACCATTGTTGTGGGAGAAGAGGAGCTGTGTTGTGGAGATCAGCTTCGGGCAGTGGCCCACGGAAGAACTAAAGAGGAAACACCTTACCACTTCGTCACCTAAATAGTGATAGTTAACACTTTATCTGATTAACATAGCTAGTTAATAATAGAGGATAGTCTGATGATTCAACAATTTGGTAACACCACACCCGCGAATTACTAAGCACTCATTATCAGTAATAAGACACGGCGTAATAAGCTAGGTGGAGGATGTTACATTAGTGGCAAGTTTTTAGACTTGGTTAGTGTCAGTGAACTGACAGGGAAAATAAGCAAATACAGAATCTCCATTTTTATGAGGTTTGCTGTACAGCTTTTTGTTGAAGTTTCTTTTCTGGCAAATAACAGACTGATTGGTATTCCAGCGGATAGAGAGGTGCACTTCCTGGAAATCCTGCAGCATCCAGTTCACAAAATTCTCCAAGGTTGGTTCATTGTAGTCTGGAAACATGATTGACAGGGGAGTGCTTGCTTCACTGCCAAACATGGCTTTGAAAGGGCTTACTTTGGTGGTGGAGTGAATGGCAGTATTGTAAAAGAATTCGACCACTTCTATGATGTTTCTCCAATTTTGACAGGTGGGCAGGCTAAAGCAACTCTGATCAATTTAATGACAGTGTGGTTCAGTTGCTTGACAACACCATTTGGCTGTGGATGGTAAGCAGTAGTGAAATCATGTACAATCTCAAGTTCTTTCATAAGAGTGGACATTAAGGAGTTCTCAAACTGAGGCTAAGATATTGGACAGGGCATTCCTGGCTGTTGATTGTTTGATTGAGTACACCACTGATGGCGATAGAACTAAAGTTGCAATTGATGATAAATTCCTTCATGTAATCTGGCGTGTTCAGACTGGGGATCCATCTGAGCTCTTGCTTCACAGCATCCAGTTCTTCTTTTTCAGCCCAGGTCCAACAAAATTCAGTGTTTTTTCTAAGTAGATTAGATATATGCTTGGTTTGGTTGGCTAGTTCAGAGATGAAGGAGCCATAATGGTTAAGAAAGCCCATCAGGCGTTGGACGTCCTTGCATGAGCATGGAGTCTCAATTTGGTCAAGAAGGTCCTTTGCATCGTTCTTAATAGATATTCTCCCAGGTTCAATCACTCTTCCTAAGAAGGTAACTCATGGTGAAATGAGTGAACACTTATTTCCATTTACCTGGAATCTTACAGGATCTTGAGAGTGGGACCCAATTTATCTAGATGATCAGAGAATGTGTGTCCAGCAACAAGAATATCGTCCATGTATGCAGTGATCCCAGGTTCGAGAACATTAGCCCCATTCCATAATAAATGCATAACATAACACTGAAATGTAGCTGGAGCATTACAAAGCCTGAATGCCATGTACTTCCGCTTGAAAAGGCTGTAAGGCGTAATAAAAGTGGTTTTCAGGATGTTGGCAGGCTTCATCAGTATCTGCCAATAGGCTTTACAGAGATCCAAGCATGAGAACAAATTGTACTCACTGGCATCATATAGAAGATACTTGATGCAAGGTAATGGATATGCATCCTTGACTGTGATATTGTTCAATCATTGAAAGTCAACACAGAGGCAGTACTTCTCGCCTTGGCAGATGAACACCATAGGTGCAGCATATGGACTATTACTATTCTGTATGATCCCACTTTCAATGAGATTGCTAAGGATCTGTTCATACTCCACTCTTAAATTCTTGGGCACCCTTTGAACTGGCAACTGAATGGGGCGATCACTCTTGGTTTTGATAGCATGTTGTTCCCCAACAGCCTTTCCAACACTGATTGATCCCTAATTAAACACATCATGATGCTGGCACAAGAGGGAAGAGAGCACATCACATTCTTGTGCCCATTCAGGTGTCCATGAGTTCTCTCATTTACTGCTGGGATCCAGACTGGATCACTCGGTTCACTTAGATTGTGAATTGCAGTAAGAATGGGCAGACAGGCTGCAGCCTTGAATTTGAGTTGGACCAGCATCATGATGATGGATGTCTTTGTTGGATCTGTTCAGATCAGGCATGTGGAGCTATTAAGTACAGTAATGCAAGTCTTTCAACAAGAGACATGACAAAGGTCTGGAGAGAGATGTAGACTGTGAAGGCATTTTCCCCTTTGTCCCAAGATCATGATGTCCTCCTTGTAAGGAGAGCTTGTAGAGACAGCAACTCGTCGCCAGTCTCATGGTTCCACAACAATAGTATCAGTTAATATTAATAAGATTTCTTTGTTACAAACAGTGGTAAGCTCTTCCTGTGGCTCACTTTCCCGAATAGAGAGAGTGTTGGTTCCATAATCAATTACACATGCATTCCTCTTGAGGAAGTCATTTCCTAGAATGACATAATATGGTAGAGGCTGATTGCAGGTATCAACCACAATAAGGTCCATGTGAAAACATTCTTGATGGATGTGCAACTCAAGGTTGTTGATTTGGACCTTCAGTGAAATAGTATTCCCTGAAGTGTCCAACAAACAGGCATTGGAAGGTAACAGATCTTCTCTATGTAAGCAAAGCTTGTTGCAGCTGGTGTTGCTATGATGGATGCAGAAGCTCCTATATCAATGGTGGCATTAATCAGTAATCCATTCACGTCTGCAGGGATGACGTTAGTGCATAGCAATGAAGTTATCACCAAAACATCATGTGCACATTTTTCAGGAGGCAGCACTCCAACTAATTCAAATGGTTGACAGACTTGACCAGGGTGTCAGGACTACACACATCAATGGATGGCTCATCAATGATGATGCCATCCCCACTTGCAACTAGGTGGATAACTGCCCCACTCTGAGTACGATTGTGAGCTGACTGTCTTTTGCTATCTGTCTTCTTCTGCACTGTAGCAGAACTTGAAGAGGTTAAAGATTTTGTAGTAGTTTGACCCATCTTTAGGTCACCAGCATCTCTCTTGTTGCGCATTGTATTCTGTAGCATGTAAACAATGCTAATCACCTTCTTAATAATAGAGATCAAATCATCTTCCAGGTCACATTTAAGTTTGAGGTGGCTCCTGATGGTAGAAGGAAATCCCTGACAAATGTACAAGAAGAGATCATGTCTCGAGAATTCTGGAGTTAGCTTGCTGAGGCGAAAGAGTCTATTGACTTGCATTATGTAGGTCCTCACATCATCTCCCTTTTTGAAGGAAAGATCATACAAAAGCATCTTATATTGCTGCTTGATGTGAGGCGCTTTGTAGTGGTCCTCAAAGTGACCAATGAGTAATAAATAATTTGCCTTAACTTCCCTATCCAGCATCATGTACTGATTGTATGCAAGGCCTTGAAGGAATATGGGAAATTGTGTGGCAGTGGTGTCTTGAGTGGTTTTATACTGCTTCATTGTAAGCTTGAAAAGAAAGAGCCACTCATCAAATGACTGTGAAATTTCATCAATTTTACAAGTGAATTTAGGCAATGCTGAGTGTTGATTGAAAAGATTTGATTGTTCATTCCCTGGTGCTTTGGTAGGCAAAATGGATTTAGTGAAGTGTGGCCCATGAGTTGTTGTAGACCTGATAGGGAGAAAAAGGTTCCAATAACAATTCCAATAATGTAGGAGAAACATCAAACTGTGTAGGAGAAATAAAAGCACTTGACAGATGGTAGCAGGGCATAGGTACACAATCCAAATAGTAGAAAAACAAGACAAACCAATATAGCACTAAGAACAGGTAAGAATAGAGTCAAGGCTCAGTGACAGCATCAGATCACAGAGCTGGCAAATGCAAAATTATGTATAAGGTGAAGTTGCACATCAATGGGTGGTGAAGTAGATCATGGTCAGGCAAAATCCGTCCCAGCTGACTCACACCCAGTAGAAAAACAAAACCAAATACAATAAAGAAACATCATAACAGTTCTGTTTCACTTTACAATCACCAAGTGAGAAACAGGCGACCACCTTGGTAGGCATGCAAACTTCATGACTGGAGTACATCTCCTAACGTCAATCCATCTGCACAATAACAGAATGGAGTAGATAGTTTAACTGACACTCCAGATTGCCCAAGAATCATGCCAGGTCACTGTGTAGAATTGTGGGGTGCATCTAGCAGCTCAAGCTGTACAAAGTTTGCAGAAGATTACCATCACCAAGAGCATCCTGTGCTCTAACAAAACAAATGAAGATTGGTAGTTCACCAATTTCATTGTAGAAAAAAGTAATTCCAAGACAGTTAAAGTAGAGACCAATTCACATGGCATCTTGCTGAAGCCTAGTCTTTAAAATCCATCCTTACAATCCAAGGTGCTAATCATGTCTCAAGTTGTAATTTCTAGCTCAATACAAGTAATTTATCTCAGTGCTTATCTTCTCAGCTCATGTAGTTACCATGTATTCATGTACACCAATGGCATAGTAGATTCGCATTGTGTGATAGTTTGTGCATGTTCAATCAAGAGATGTAGTAGTTGTTTTATTGCCTATGCATATATGTAGCCTAAAGTCACCACAATATGGGCTTGCATCTGTCATGGAGTGAGTTATTGCCCATGCACAGTGGAGTTCTTCCCACATTATTGCTGGATCTTACAAGTTCATTATTTTAAAATTCATACCAAAGCTAAAAAGGGTTAGTAATGAAAAAAATATTAAAGAGCAAACATTATCCAGTGAGAACGAATTTATTTATGTTTGACTACATTGTGTTCCCTATTTATTACAAGAAAAGGTAAATATTTACCATTTTACAAAAGTTAAGTTGTTTCCCTTGCAAATTAACTGAGCAATTACATGTAATCTAAAGCTTGAGGGGACAATTACTAGATTCGAATCTTAAGTTTGAAAAGATCACAAATTAATAAAATCACTAAACTAAATAGCACCAAATTAATTGGAGAGTGCCTAAAATTTAAATAAAAAATAAAAGAAAGGTCCCAAGTGACTTTAAATTATTCTCTTGTTTATCATTAGATGAATTCTAGTCACACAGTGTTTTGTTCTCCTTGTTTTGAGAATCCCATGCAGAGGATCCCCTGTGCAAGCATTGGTAGCCCAAATGTTACCCCTTGTACTGTTGGATCATTCTTTAATTTGTCCTTACCTAACTCTCCTAGTCAAGTTTCCCTGGTGAATGATCATCAAGTCCTTTTACACTTGTAATGCTCCACCCATTCCTGTTTGACCTTATAGTAATCCAACACCACGTTTCAATGAACAGATGTTGGAAATCGAGCTCCTAAAGGAGACACTGTCTCAATGGGTAGCCATGTGAATGGAAGGTGAGCAACATATCAAGTCACTGCAAGCAAAGCTCAACACACAGCACATTGAATATCAAAGGATGGAGAAGAAAATGTTGGAAGCTATAAGGTCCTTAGAGCTACAGATCAATGAGTTAAATGCTGTGTCTAAGAATATTGAGGACTCTTCCTTGCCTATGTCTGCCAAATATGTAACCTGTTCTGTATTGGACAAGGTCCTTGATGATTTTGGTGAAAAGCTATCCCATCAGTTTGCTTGGGTGCTCACATCTCAACAAGAGCCTCAACCATTGCAAACTGAACATTTAACAACATCCACCCCTAACTCCGCATCACTCTGTACCTCTTTTGTAAGTTGTAATCCTACTTTTACCCAGCTATTGATTACTAATGTGTCCACATTATCTACTGTGGCTATGCATCACATGCTGTATCAGGTTCCCATTGCCCCTGTTATTACAACAGTTATACCAACAGATTACAAACATGTAGCTGATGAAAGTCCCAATCTTGGTAACCTATCAGGTCTGAAACAAGTGGTTGGCCATGGTTTACCAAATCAATTCTTCCTCCAGATTCTAGTGGTGGACAAGAATTGTTCAGTAAGCACTATGTGCTCCCAAAATTTACTGGCCAAATTGGTGAAGTATCTCAATCTTTTGACCAGTGGTTATTTCTATTTGAATTGATGATGAAGCAATTTCATAAGTCTCAAGAAGCTGCCATATCTCAGTTTCTGCTATATCTCCATGGGTTAGCATACAACCAATACATGATACTGGATCATCTAACAAAGATGGATTATCAATTATTAGTGGGTTATTTCAAAGACCATTATAGAGCTCCACACATCAAACATCAATACAAAACCTTGCTATGTGACATGTGTTTTAAAAGAGGTGATGAAATCCAAATTTAAATCACCCAATTTGAATGCTTGTTTCAACTAAGCAATCTTTCACCTGAGTATTCAAAGCACAACCTCTTTTCATATACCTGCCACGATTTTCCCCTTACATCCACAATTACCTAGAAGTAAAATGTGACCCTGAAGACAGCCTTCATGATATTATTTGGAAAGCTATTAGCATTTTCTATATCATAGGCAGCTTGTATGTGTAAGCAAGGCAAGCAGTGCTTGCATATAATTTTTTAATAAAAGAATTTCATTCTTAATTGCATGAATTTATATCTATACAAATGTACAAATCCTAAATTATTAGTTTAAAACAACATTCAAGAATCAAGAAATAAATGAATTGAATTAGGAAATTATTCATTATGATTTGCTTTAAAAATAATTGAATGATTGTGCCACAGCAAGCAAATGTCTCAAACAGCTACGCTTGCTCAACAATGAAATTAGATCTGTTTTTTCAACACATCATGCAAAGATTTAGCTAGCAAAGCAAGCACTCTGCTTATTGCTTCACATTGAAATATTTCCATTGTAAGGAATCATTACAAAACACATCACATTGTTAATTTTCTTGGTGATTTTATCAAAATGTGACAGATCATTTGTGAACAATCACATAGTTTAACCATAGCCTAAAGAACCATGCAAAATATTTTAATTCAATACAATAACCCAAAAGAAAACATGATATTTTTTAGTTAAATCAATCAGAAAACATTTTTACATTCAAGCAGTACCTGAAACAAAAAAATATTTGAGTTAGGCTCTTATCTGTTCCCCGAGCGACTCTACACTTGTACAATATTCTTTCCTTTACAGAATTTAGAAAATTTATACCAATTGTGAATCAAAGACAAATTTTTCTATAAATGTGCTACCAATTCATTCAAAAAATCAAAAATAACATGGATATTTTAAGGTGATATATATATATATATATATATATATGAAAATAATTTTAAAAAAACTTTGAATGATTTAAATGTGATTTTCATCAGCTGCCACTTCTACTCTAAGTTTCTATCATCAACATGCCTTCAATTGTAAACATCAACAAAATTCTTATTCAATATTTTGACTAATGTACAATTTATAGACTGCATTACCAAATATTTTTAAATATTTGAATTAATGCAAACTATTGGATTTTGATCATTGTCTTGCAGAATGATGATTTTCTGTTTAAAGAAATTTTAAACAAATACAATAATAATCAATTAGAGGAACAAAACTACAGAAATCATTACCAATTTTTTCTTGATAATGATTTATTAAAAGAACTTATCTTATTTCTTAATAATATTACAGATAAATTTCTGAGAATACTCACCTTGAGGATTTCATGTATTAATAAATTTGGGTTACATAAAAAATAATTGCTTGCCTAACTTTTGCATGTACCAGCCACCACTGGTCTATATGATTCACAACTTGAGCCACAGTGACAGGGATGTCACTGATTTAAAAATCAAACCTGAATCTCGTAAATTCAAATCAAAAGAGAGTTTACTATAAGGTTCTCTCCAAAAACAATTTTGATATCTCTGCTGTTTGCTGTTATAAAATTGGACAAAAAGGCCATTTAAGGACCAGTTGTAGTGCTGCAATACAATTATTGGCCAATGGGGATGCATTTGTGATTCAGGAACCTGATGAAGCTGATTTCATTAGTAATGACATACCCAAAATTTTAAACTAATCTGAGCTCCATCTCTTGGAAAATGAGTGCAGGATATTATCATAATTACCAATTTGATGAGGAAAAACGTGATACCTATGGAAGTCAATGGGAGGTTAGTCAATGCAACAATAGATACTAGAGCAGCAGAATCTATTATTAGTGATGAATGTTGTACAGATCTGTGCATTAGCTGAGATGCTTTGGTGTAGAATCACAGGTGAGCTCTGGCTACTCCAGCAGTACTGAGAAACTCAAAGGTTACTGAAGGTTGCAGAGGCTACCATTGTAGAGAGTGACCCCAATTCTAGTTAAAGAAAGAACATTGGTGGTTCATCAATTCACTAAAGAAGAATAGAAACTATCCACTGAGAATAGACTTCCATTAGTGACCAATTCACATGGCATCATGCCAAAACCATACCAATGGTGCCTTCCTTACTCACCAAGGTGCTAATTGTGTGGTGTCAAGTATTAATTTCTTGCTCAAATAAACAATTTAGCTCAGATTTCTATTATCTCAGCTCATGTAAATAAATAATAAAACAAAAGCACATAATTACCATGCATTCATGTTCACCAATGGCATATTATATTTGCAGTGTGTTGTTATTAAGTGCATGTACAAAAATGAAATGATTGAATTAAAAGATGTTATTCCCTACACATATACATAGCTGTAACTTAAAGCAACAATGATTTGGGCTGCCAACTGTTAAGGAGCTAGTTGTCGCCCCAGACACAGTGGAGTAAATCTCAAATTGTTGCTGGATCTTAAGCAAATCTTATACAAAAATCCCTAATGACCTAAGAAGGGTTAGCATATAAATAAATCAGAGAAGATGAAACATGATTGAAGTGAGACAAATTATATTGTGCAATTGCTACACTTCTCTCACATATTTATAACAATTTCATCAAATTATTACCTGTTACATGTTTACAAAATGTTGCATGAGATTCTCTTGCAAATTAAAAGAGCAATAACACATATGACTTGGATTGAGGGGACAAATAATAAAATGATCATAAAACTTCACTTGAAAATACAAAGAATAATAAATTGATAAATTGAAAGCAACAATAGCTTTATCATGATGACGTAATCACTAAACTAAAATAATCAAGAATAATTAAAATGGAGGCCCTGAGTGACTCTATATGCCCCCATTGCATGGTTAAGTTTGCAGTAACAGTTGGACAGTGGTACCTGATAACAATGTCTGTGTCTCCTGTAGAATCTTGCCAACCCCTTTTTCACTTAATTATTGAAGTTGCTTTATAGTTCTAATTGTTTAGGCAATTAATTGTGGACAACAGATTCTGAAACATTTCTCAACCTAAGTCTAACAGTATGTATTAACTTAATTAATTTTACACTGTAGCATTCTGTAGGAGGTAAGTAACTTTTGCTATCATTTACATTGAAGAAGGTGGATGGTAATGGGTTGAAACCTGACGCCAATCAATGCTCAAGAGAAACTATCTTCTTTGGTAACAGCTCCAGTTTACTTGGATATTACATTGGAAACCATTGTTGATTCTCTCAGTGCATGGAAAGATGTCTCAGTGATAATGTGTGTGTGGCAATCTACTAATTTAGTGCATTGTTTGTTCTTGTTATTATGAAGATGTAAATAAATGAGAATAAAGCAATCTGGAGGCAATTGCTTGTTATCATGCCTTACATATAATAACCCTACATTTAAATAAGTACATGTCAAATCAAGGTACATGTGAACAATCAATGTGGTGAGCAGAAAAATGAATACTTGATTAAGTTGGCAGTCATACACTTTGTAGAATAAAGGTAAACAATAAATAGATAACCTAATATAAGCACTAAGGCTATTTGTGATACAAACAATAGGAAAGCTATAACAATTAAAAAACCCTATTCCTATTCCTAACCTACAAAGCACTACAGGAAATCCTGGCTACCAGCCTCATAGCTCTTTTGAAAGGCTGTGTGTGAGGCTGCTCAAGAATTCGGTTAAATGAATTCAGGGACCACCAAAAGATTACCTTGCACTTGACCATTTAGCTTTCCATTTATTACATAAAATAACATGACAATATAATGAAGAAAATCCAATAAAATTTGTTCATCATCAAATCAAACAATTAATGCATATTTATAGCATATTTAGTTAAATAATCAAAAACTCGGCTATTACCTGTTGGTTGATGTTTGTTTACAATTCTTCCTGCATTTCTTGTTCTCCTTAATTATGCAATGTCAGCATTAATTAGTATATGCTGTTTAGTCTTCTGATTTTTGACAAATAATACAGAGTAAATTTAAATATAAAACCTGCTTTAAGCATTTTACAAATAAATAATCTATCATATCCATGTGTTGTACATTTAATCAATATTACATTTTAGTCTTCATTACTTCCATTCTTTCTCTCATTTTGACCACACATAGAATCTGATGGATTATGCCAAGCTCCCCCTCCAGCATAGATAATTAAGGATGACTACTCTCTCTCCATGCACCATCTCTGCTGCCTTCCTTATGATGCTGTTCACCTTTGACATCTTTCATACTGCTCTTTTTTAGTGAGTTTCAACACAATGTCTTTTTCAGTTGTTACCATCTTTTTGTGTTTTAAAAATGATGGGTTTTTCAGTGTTTTAGATATCATACACATGCTTCTTAGCTCATTCAGCTTTTTGTTAAACTTCTCATAGTATTTTTGATATAATCTTAATCCCCTTATCACTATCATTAACGTCATTATGGCATCTATCCTACTTGTATGAGCCAAATCAGGGTGTATTTCAGTGTTGACCTCAGTGATTTTGATATTGATGCTTCATCATAGATGTTTTCTCATACTTCTTCTCTTGTAATTTCTTTGGGTTTGTTTTTCTGTAATCTTATCATTGTTATAATTTCCACATGTCTCATTACATCATAGTATCTGTATTCTGAACTCCACAATTCTCCCCACACTATGTCATTTATTCTGGAGAATAGTATGACTGTTTGCATTGTTCTTCTTTTGATTTTTAGTCAGACTTTTTATATTTGTTTATGTATTGCTTCACCTTTGTTGTAGAGATCATACAGTGTTACTTCTCCTATATAGATTCTTTCCTTATTGTTATTCTCCAACAATATTTGTTTTGATTTCTTATATCTTTCATCATTCACTGTTTTCTCTGCTTCCTGACATGTGCTTACATATTTATTCTCCTCATGCCAGAATGGTTTAACAGCCTTTTTATCTTTCAGCCTCCATGTTGATAGTAACATTGGTATTGAAATAGTTGGCAGCAGTGTGCATTTCAATAACATTGTCATTGTTTGTTTTTCTATCACCTGGTAGGATCCTTGCATCTTTGCCATTGTTGCCATTCTGAATATTGCTGGATAATTGTTCTTCACTTTCTTTATGTTTTTCCAAAACATGTTCATTAATCTGTGTTTCATCAAGTTTTGAGCTGTTTCTGGTTTCATTATCACTTTTGAAGTAATACATTTGATATCTACTGCTATCTGGTTTTGTGGTTGTAACATTTCACCAATCTCCTGTTGTGTGAAAGCTTCTGTACATAGTATTTTTATTAATGATTTTGTTTCACATTCATACACTTTGCCATATATCTTTGTACTATGTTATTCTTTTGCTCTCTTCTTACTGTGATCTCTACTAGCAGTCTTTCATCGTCCATGTCTACCCATGATAGCTCGCTTGGTTCTTGTTCTCCCCATTTCTCCATATTGACTTTGTCAATTACTCTCTGCATGTTTGGAGTAAGTGCTATTAATATTTCCATTGATTGCAACAGTGTGTCTTCCATCTGCATCTCTTCTTGGGTTTTACTAACCATCTCTATTATTTCAATCAGGCAATTTTGTCCTTCTCTTTGCATTGTTTCCAATCTTTTGATTATTTTCATATATGTACACTGTGGGTAGTCTTTTAGATATTTCCTCATTTCTCTAGTTATCATTTTGTGCACATTGTTTTCCTCTATTTTCTTTATTGTTTCCACCATTTCCACGTGCTCTTTCCTCATTAATTTTTGTGTTGTTATCCATGGTTGTTGCTTTAGAGATCTGAGTTGGTGTTTGATGTTTCTCCCCATATGTATTGTAGAATCATGTCAATCCACTTTTTGTATTGAATTCATAGAAACTTATTACTTTTCTTAGTTAACATGCTAAGTAGGTTTGACACTCTCCTAACTCTCTCCTTCATGATGAGTGTTTGTTTTATTAACTTAACTTAATGCACATTAGCCTCTCTAACTGCATGACTCACTAAAACTCACTTAGGTGGTAAGTAGAGAATGGAAGACAGGATCGACACTCGAAGGTTTGTCATGCGGTTCCAGATACACACCAATCAGCTGCATCTACAAATTGAGCTTCATCTTTAGAGTGGAAACCATCAAAGGAATTAGTATGTGAATAGTGAACTCAGTGTGATGGGATTTGTGACTACTTAAGAATTTAGTGCATTGATTGTTTTTGTTATTATGAAATTGTATATGGGATTGATTACAGCAACCTGGATGCTTGAGCTTGTTATCGAGCCTTACATTTAATAACCCTACATATAGAGTAATACATGATATCCCTTTGTACATGTAAACAATCAATGCCGCCTGCAAGAAAACAAATGCGTGAGTCAGCTGAAGGTCTAATGTAAGAAACAATGAGCAACTTGATTCTACTATTAAATTGATAATGAATGTAATATGAAAACGTGATCTAAATAATGATAATACTAAATCACTGATGGGAAGATAATACACTAACTGACTGAGGTTGATCAATAAGGAAGTTAGCAAATAGAACATAATAACTGTAATCATAATAACAGGCAAGCAACAAAGAATAGGAAAGCTATAATGGTGAAAATCCCCTATACCTATTCGTAACCTAAAAGCACTGAAAGGTAATTACAGCTGTTGCCCTCCCCACTGTGGAATGGCTATTAGGAGGTCCTCCAGCATACCTTTAAACGGATGTGGGAACCACCATACAATTAACCCCAGGTGCTTGAATGTTTAGCTTTCCATCAAAATATAAAATAACCTGACAAGAGAAAAGTAAATCCAAACTAAATTCGTTCATCAGTAATTATATCATTTCAAACATATTTATAGCACTTCATAATAAACAACTAAATACTCGACTAGTACCTGTTAATCACTTCTTGTTTACAGTTTTCCCTCGGTTTATATTTCTGCTAATGATTATGCAACGTCAGCGTTAATTAGAGTATGCTGTTTGGCCATCTATTGTTTTGCCAAATACTGTTGAGCATAATTTAAAGATAACTGCACAAAACAATTTACAAAATTAAATAATCAATCATATCATGTGTTTTACATATTAATTATTATAATCATCATTATATTTTTAGTCTTGGTTTCATCCATTCCTTCTCTCATTTTGATCACACATGATATCTTGATTGATTATGTCACACTAGTATGGTAAATTTCCATCAGTTTTACAGGGCTTAGGTTATATTTATATAAGAATTAATAAATATGTTTACCAATTAAGCAAGTACCAGTTGCTATCCAATTTTTGATGTCCACATAATTATCTTCTGTGTGAACCAGTAATTAAGCTAAAATCAATGTGGATCTTAATGTCCACATGCATTTTGTCAAAAGTGTTGCGACTGATATTTGCTTTTACAGTTTTGGCAAAATCATTAGAAGCTAATTTTTAATAAAATGAATCAAGTTTCTTAATAGAGTTTTATGTTTTAGTTTTCTTTTGATTTTTTGCTGAATCAAGTCTCAGCTTGCATTTATTTGAGCATTGCTCTGTTCCTGTGCACTAATATATCTGCCTGTTTGATTAGGGTTTCTGCTTTGGTATCCTCCCAGGTCCTCGTCTTCTGTGTCTATCCACTCAATGTTGCTGGCTGGGCTTAGGTTTCCCCACTTTTCCATATTGATAGCATCTATTCTATTTTGTGTTTTGGTGATAGGATGATGTTTGTTGATGTTAGTAGTTCGTCTTTGAGTATCATTTCTGGCTGTGTTCTTGTCATCATCTCTAAAACCTCTACTGGTTTTCAACATCTCTTCTGCTTTTTTGATGATTTTTGTAAGTGAGCATTTGGGTGTTTCCCATTTGAACCTTTCAGTTTCTTGTGATGTGATTTGCTCTATGCTTTTTGTTTGTATCTGATGGCGTATGTTGATGGTGCTACACATTTTTCTTTTAACGAGTTTTTTGGTTGTGAGTCATGGTTGTTCCTCTACCTGTAGAAGTTTTGTTTCAGAGGTTGCTCCCAAGATGTATTTTTCGTGGGTTCGTCAAATAGAGAGATTTCATTGTGGCAGATGCCTGTTTTGTTTGCTATCATAACCATCAGTATTTTGCACATGGGGCTTTCTTTTGTGATTATGTTTAATATGTTTTTCTTGATGGTTTTTAGTGGTTTCTCTGTTTTGTCAGGCGATGCTAGTTTTTCAGTGAGCCCTTTTAGTAGCCAGTTTTTCATAATGGTATTGATTGGTGAGAAGGCGATTTCATGGTATTTTGCTTTCATTAGCTGCATTCTGGTTCGTCTTGATATCAGTAGATGCAGGTTTTTGTTTTCAGTCAAATATATTGTCAGGAGCCATATTGTTGTGTGGTAACATATTTCAGGTGTGTTTGTTTCTTCAAACAGGTAACATTTAAAGTATTTCTTTGTTTTAAGCTTGTAGGATTTGTTTATTTCAGGGAGTGTGGCCTCTATTGATTTATGGTATTTCTGTGCAGGGGCTTCAATGTTGATGATCAGCCATTGTTCTTCCGCTGTTTTGTTAATTTTCATTTCTTTCCATGTGTGTTTGATTTCTTTGAGATGCTCTTGGCGTTGGTTTAGGCTGCATTTTATGTGCAGCTGTGTAATTTTTTTGAGATTGTTTTTTGTGGATGTTAGCTCTATTGTTTTTGCTTGTTAGTAGAGTTCGATTGCTATCCACAGTTCAACCATCAGTCTATAGACTTCAGCCCAGTAATCGAGTTGGAGATCGAGTTTTATCAGTTCTGAGATTGTAGTTTTGTTGGTGTGACATTCTCTGATAAAGACATTTTGTACTTGCATACACATTGTATGTAGAAATTCTGGTAGGTTCTCTTGTGTTGTTAATGTTAATGTTACAATTTGAGTTCCTGTGGTTTCAGCTATGTGTAGCATCTGTTGTATTTGTTTTTCGAATTTGTTGGTGCGCTCTTTATCTTTTGTGATATAGATTATTGTGAGGTTGTCTGTATCTATGTTGATTTGTTCAATCTCTGCTATTTTGTGTTTGTTTCTCATGATGTTTTAGGCTTTGAGCAGTGTGAAGTTTTCATTGAATACTGTGTGCACTGTGCTTCTGAAATATGGTCTTTCTAATGTTTCATTCATTTGTTCCAGGTAACTGATTATGGTGTTTATCATTTTTTCACTCCTTTTTGTATTATTTGTTTGTGAAAATTTCTGTGGTGTTTGCTTAGTCATTTTCCAATTTGTGGTGTTTTGTTTCTGGTGATAGTTTTAGTGATGAAATATGGGTTTATTTTCTCACTGTCGATTGTTGACATTCATTTGCTTCTTTTGATTGAGCATGTTGTTCATTCTGACATAGCATAAGTTCGCTTGAAGGTAGAATGAGTTCACTCCAAGGGGGAATGTAGCATATCTTGAGTTACTGTGAATGGTCTTCTTGCTCTGGTGCTCAGTTCACATTCCATTTCAGAACCACCACTTATGGGCTCCAGTTGGCCCCCTTTTGTCAGTTCTCTTGTAGAGTGTCCATTCACATTTGACCAACTGTGGTGAGAGTGCTGCTTACACCTTCCTGTGATGATGGAGCATATATCCGAAATCAAGAAGTTCCAACTGAATTCAACTCCCCCAAAAAGTGTTGTTGGAATTCCATCTGTTAAGGCTGATACTGAAGAATACCTGAACTGCATACGTGTATGAGGGATAAAAGAACAAACAGAATTAACTAAATCTCAAAGAATTAGAAATGTGTGACATTCGAAATATTTTTAGCTACATTGGAGAAGAACTAATTGAAATAGAAACTGCTACGGCTTAGGTAAATTTTATGAGAATCACACAAGAACTGTTATAGTAAAATTTCGTTCAGCATGGGATGCTCGGAAAATTCTTAGCAAGGCACATAAGCTGAAGGAGTATAATGTTAAAAGAATCTATAT
>CABFPE010001003.1:16640-27045 GCA_900660155.1 Hofstenia miamia | reverse complement strand
CTGTGGAATGGCTATTAGGAGGTCCTCCAGCATACCTTTAAACGGATGTGGGAACCACCATACAATTACCCCAAGTGCTTGAACGTTTAGCTTTCCATCAGAATATAAAATAACCTGACAAGAGAAAAAGTAAATCCAAACTAGATTTGTTCATCAGTAATTATATCATTTCAAACATATTTATAGCACTTCATAGTAAATAAGCAAATACTCGTCTAGTACCTTTTTAATTGCTTCTTGTTGACAGTTTTCCCTTGGTTTATAGTTCTGCTATTAATTACGCAACGTCAGTGTTAATTAGAGTACACTGTTTGGCCATCTATTGTTTTGCCAAATACTGTTGAGCATAATTTAAATATAACTGCACAAAACACTTTACAAAATTAAATAATCAATCACATCATGTGTTTACATATTAATTATTATAATCCTCATCATATTTCTAGTCTTGGTTTCATCCATTCTTTCTCTCATCTTGACCACACATGATATCTTCATTGATTATGTCACAGAATTGCTTTGTCTTGTCTGTTAGTATATCCACCTTGCTCAGGTATATGCCTGTTTTGTTGCAAGTTCAACTATACTGGGTCTTCCTAGTGTATGCTGTTGTGTGAGCAATCTTGTAAAATACTTTTCAACTTTCTGTTGCATTTTCTTTGTTGGCACAAATGGCAGAATGTTGATATGTTGTAACATCCATTGTTTTATGTTTGTTGGTATCAGTGCTATCACTATTTCATATTTCTTGTTCTTAGCCACTTGACATCTCTCCTTCTTTATCATCAGCAATACAAGTTTTTCATTGCTCATCAATGCTATCTCCATCAGCCATATAGACATCCTCACCCTTATATCAGGTGTGTTCATTTCTTAGAATAGCATCATCTTGAAATTTTTCCTTGCATACATTTTGTATGCCCTTCTGATTCCATGTAATGCAGCCTCTACTGTTTTGTGACATTTTTTCATTGGTGATTTTATATCAATTAGCAGCCAATCTTCTTGTATGGGCTTCTCTGCTTTAATTTCATTCCATACCTTTACTATTTTCTGTAAATGTTCAGGTGTCCGATTCATGCTGCATTTTAGATTTCCTGTTTCTTCCAAATTCTCTTCCATTCCTATCAGTTCCATTGTTCTTATTTTATAGTACATATTGATTGCTATTTTTGGCTCCACCATTATTCTCTGTGCTTGTGCTAGTTCATTTATCTACAGATCTATCTTAATGAGGTCCAATATTTTTCAACTTCCACTCTCCATAATAAAGAGGTTTTCTAACTTTATTTCCATTTCTTTAACAAATTCTGGAAGTTCTTGATTGTCTGGTATGATAATTATTACTTTTGTTTTGTATTTCTTTGCTATCCACAGCTTTTCCTCAATGTTTATCTGCAATGTTTTCAAAACTAATCTCACTTTGCTTTTTGAAATATATCATCATTAGGTGGTTCTTATCAAGATTTACTTGTTCACATTCCTTTATTATTTTTTCTCTATTTTTTGTAAGCTTTTGTACATCTTTTAATGTAAACTGTTCATCAAATGTGATATGCACCATGCTTTTGAAATATGGATGATTGAACTCTTCTTTCATTGATGTTGTGTAGGCAATTATCATGTTACATGTGGGCTGATTATTTTTGTCTATCATTATTGGGATTGCTGAACTCTTGTTTTCTTTCATAGATATGTTTTGTTTGATCAGCCTTTTTGTTTCTGGCAACAGGTTGTTGTCATCCTAATCTCTATCTTCAGATCTGGATGATTTTGCCATTGTTGAGAGTTGCCTGTGTGAAAATACTTCTAAACTCTGGGTTGTCATTGGGATCAAACTAGTTGAAGGTTGTTCTGAAATGTCCATTTCAGAGTCATCACTAATTGGCTGGATATCTGCATCCTTTAAAATTTTTAGAGCTGTTTCCTCTTTGCCCTTTAATTGGCATCAAATACTACTGGAGGTTGAGGGGGAGTGTTCTGGCATTTCCAATCTCACGTCCTTTAGTTGATGATCAGTATCTCAATGTTGGCCCTCCTTTATCTGCCTGCCCTTTAATTGGCATTTGGGTGAGGGTGTTCTTTTTGTTATTGTCTCCATCCTCATACCCTTTAATTGGTAATTGGATTGAGGAGACCTCTTCCTTACTCTGCGCCATGTGTTACTAAGTGTTGGATTCTCCATCCTCATACCCTTTAATTGGTAATTGGATTGTGGAGCTCGTCTTTTAATTTTCCTTCTTTTATTACTAGGTGTTGATTGCTCCATCATCATGCCCTTTATTTGACAATCAGATTGTGGAGACCTAGTTTTTCTAGTGCTGCTGCTTGATGTTTCCTCCATCCTCACGCCCTTTAGTTGACAATCAGATTGTGGAGTCCTTCTGCACACTCTCCTGCTTTTCATCAGTGACCTGTGAGTACTGCTAATTCTGTTCATTTTTCCTAAATTCAGTTACTAAATTAATATCCCATATTTTGGGGTCACATTTCTTAATGAACACTATTGAGATCATCCATCTCAGCATAGGTGCCATCATTAATTTGTATAATTTTAAATTCCTCATTTTTGTTTAGCATTGTTTACTCTATATCTATTGTTGCTTGTTTTAGATTTGGAAGTGTAACATCCTTCCATCATTTAATTTATAATTATTATTCAGTAATGTTTGTGTTATTATGAATGGCCCTGACCACTGTGTTTTTAGCTTTCTCACTTGGTTCATGTCTTGTGTTCTCATCAGTGTGTATGCGTAAACCTTATCCCCTTCCTTATGTGGTTTCCCATAAATTTTTTGTTGAAATTTCTTTCTTGTCTTATTGCAGATCTCTTAATGTTGTGACACATTGCTTCATGGATTTCTGTAATTTGGTCTTCTATCCTTCTTATATATTCATTATCTGTTTTGTCAGAGTATGCATGGTATTGCATCAATATAGGTGTTGCTGCCTCTCTTCCATACATTTCTTTCTATGGTGTCATCCCTCTTGTCAAATGTACTGAGGTGTTGTAAAAATATTCTACCATTTCAATGACCTCTCTCCAATCTCTGCCTCCAATTCTTGATGTTAACATTCTTAATAATTTAATTATTGTTCTATTCAATCTTTTGACTGCTCTGTTCACTTGCAGATGATATGCCATTGTTTTTTCTGTTATAATTTCCATTAATTTGGTGATTTCTTTGAATAATTTACTTTTGAATTGCACTCCTCTCTCTGATACTATTTTTTGCATTGGCCCAAATTTCAGTATCCATTCTTTCATGATTTTCTCTGCCATAATTTTTCCTGATCAACATGCACAATTTCATTTGGTGTGGTCACTATTATTTTTTCCAGTGGTACCATTTGTCTTGGGAAATGGCTTTTATTATTTATCAAACATGTTGTACATTTGTTGATTATGTCTTCCACCATTTTTCTAATGCTTGTCATTATAAATCTTGCATTAAATGTTTTTTCAGTTTGGATTATTCTGATGTGGCCATTTTCATGTACTTGTCTTACCAATTCCCTTTTGTAGTACTTAGGAATTGCTATTCTTAGTGTTTTCCCTTCAACATATAGAAGTCAATTTTTATTTACCTTCCATCTGTATCTTTGGAAATAGCTATTAGATTCTTTCACTAGTGTTCTTTTTTCATTGTTTACTTTTTCTGTTATTTCTTTTAGGATGATGTCTGTTTGCTGTTTCTCAATTATATTGTTTTCAGTTATTTCCTCTTTGATTGTTATGGACATTTTGTGTTTCCTTTCTTGTCTGCATTAATTTCTAGTAAATCTTTATACTCATTATGTCACTGGTCTGCCACATTTTCGCGGTCTGGGATTTTTTAGCTAATTCCTACTAATTTTGATGTGGTAAATTCAAATCTGTCAACAGATTTTGCCCATCACGTCACATTTTTTGCATACCGGTACCTAATGCAACATTCAATTTTCTGTAAAATCCAATATTTTTGCTTATTCTCTTCACTTCTCTTATAAAACCAGCACTCAATATGCTTATAATATAGACATTGGGATATAGAATTAAGGGAGCTCTAAAGAATGGTGAAAAGAGCTAAGGAATTGGATAAGAATTGACAGGGTAATGGCTTTCAGAAGTTGTACTAGTTAGTATAGAAATTCAACAAGATGGCTTTAATATACCACAGAGAAGAGAAAGGCAATAGAGATGAAGTCATCCAAATATAGTACTTCTAGACAGATTCCAAACTAATATTATGCAGAGGTACCTATTCCCAAACTCCCAGAAAATCTAGAAGAAATTTTTAGAGAGAGTGAAGAGGAAGAAGAAGCAATAGAAACCTGTACTTCATTTGTGCCTTCATCTTTTGAAGTGGACCATCCCAAGCCTTTAAACCAGCATCAACTGAATGACTTAACTAGGGACTTGGGTCTGTCAAAGGAATCTGCCCAGCTACTTGGATCGAGACTCTCAAAAAATCATCTACTTGCTCCAGAGACAACATATTACTGGTACAGGCATAGAGATAAAGAATTTCGAAAGTTTTTTGCTGCCAGTGAAAACAATAATCTGGTGTACTGCACGAATGTGAAGGGCTTAGTTGAAGCTTTAGGTATACCATATGCAGCAGATGAATGGAGACTATTTATAGATTCTTCAATTAGAAGTTTAAAAGCTGTGTTGCTGCATATTAAAAATAAGGTTGCATCTGTTCCTGTGGCACATTCAGTTCATTTAACAGAGAACTATGAAACTATGAAGACCCTGCTTGACGCTTTGAATTACGATTTCCACAATTGGAAGATCTGTGGAGATTTAAAGGTTGTCACTTTAATACTAGGAATGCAAGGAGGGTACACAAAGCATCCATGCTTTCTTTGTTTATGGGACAGCAGAGCAGATGATCAGCACTACCAGAAACAAGAATGGCCAGCCCGAGAACATTTTAACCCTGGGAATTATAACGTACTACATCAACCACTAGTCAATCAGGATAGTATTCTCCTTCCACCCCTGCATATTAAATTAGGATTAATGAGAAGTTTTGTAAAAGCTTTAAATAAAGAAAGCCATGCATTTATTTTCTTGGCCAAAAAATTTCCAAAAGTCAGTGATGCTAAACTTGCTGCTGGTATTTTTGATGGACCTCAAATAAGAACATTAATGAAAGATGACGAATTTCCAATAGTAATGACAGAAGCTGAAAGAAATGCATGGAGCTCCTTTAAGTCTCTCACTCTTAATTTTTTAGGCAATCATAAAAGCCAAAAATATGAAGCCATCGTGGAAAGCTTTATCCAAAACTTTCAAAGCTTAGGTGTGAGAATGTCAATAAAGCTTCATTTTCTAAGATCACATCTCGATTATTTCCCAGAAAATTGTGGTGATTATAGTGAAGAGCAAGGGGAAAGGTTTCACCAAGATATTAAGTGCATGGAAGAAAGATACCAGGGAAGATGGGACGTCAACATGCTTTCTGACTATTGTTGGTGCTTAAAAAGAGATTCACCTTCAGAAAAACATAAGAGAAAATCCTTAAAAGCTTCGTTTTTACCAAATTAGTGTTCTAGTTTAATTTTATATATACTACGAAATAATTATTTCTCTTTAAATAATGTTTAATATTTCATCAAATAATTGAAATTTGTGTTTCTAAAAACTTTTTCCACCTACAATTACCTTTTTTACATAATTTGTTTACATTTGCAATAAAACCAGTTTTGTTAAAAAACGTGATGTGATGCAGGAAAACTAAGACCATATTTGAATTCTGTGCATCAAAATACATAAGAATCGGCAAATAAACTCAAAACCGCAAAAAAAATTTTTTCACACACAGGGCTGTGTTATGAGGTAAGAATTGGAATTGTTTCTTTTCCCCATCTATTTTTTCAGTCTCCAGTTGATACTTAGGTAGCACCATCCAAAAATCAGTATTTTTGTGTAGAATGCCCTTTCAGTGCTCTATCATGAATTTGAATTCATTGGGGTATTTGAGCCATTGCAATACTATTGAGGATTTATCACCTGAAAACTTTTTTAACCATGCTAATCCGCTATTATCAGTTCTCACTTTAAAGTTTTGCCCTATCAAGAAATAACGAAATTTTTTTAATACTTTCCACTAATGCCAGCATTTCCAGTTCAGTCAATCCATAATTTTCCTCAGTTTGTTTCAGTTTTCTACTGAAGAATTGTATAGGCACTTCTTTCCCTTCTTTTATTTGCCCTAGACATGCACCTATGGTGACACTGCTTGCATTGCAATCTAAGATAAGCTCCTTATCATAGTTGGGTGTGTTCAGCAATGGCATTTTACTTAACTCACTCTTTATGTTGTCTAGTTGTTCTTGCTCTTCCCATGTCCATTCAAAAATCTTAGATTGCTTTAATAATGCCGTCATTTTGTTTGTCTTATGGGCTACATTTGCTATGAAAGATCCACAATAGTTTATAAATCCCATTATCCTCTGTAGGTCTTTTTTTGAATTTCAGGCTAATAATGTTTTGTATCATTTCCTTTGCATTGTTTTTCATTTTTATCTCTTCTTTTTGTATTTGTCTTCCCAGGAATACTACTTGCATTTTCAAAATCTCGCATTTTTTCATGTTTGCCCACAGTCCTGTGTTATACAGGATTGTTAACATTCTATCAAGTTTTTCCATATGTTCCTCTATTGTGTTACTTGCTATCAAGATATCATCAATGTATGCACTAACTCCTTTTATTTTCTTGTTGTTTTGATTGAGTACATTTGTTACATACCTCTGATAAGTAGCTGGTGCATTACATAATCTGAAAGCCATATACATCCATTCAAATAGCCCATATTGGCACCTGCCAATACGTCTTACACAAGTCTATGCAAGTATAATACTTATTCTTAATGGCTTTGTATATAATGTCTTCTATCCTTGGAAGCAGATATGCGTCTTTCTTTGTTATGTCATTGAGCTTGTAAAAATCTATGCATAACCTATACTTTTTTTCCCTGTATAACAAAGACTGTTGGCACAGCATACAGGCTCTCACTTGGTCTTATTATTTTATTATCTATGAGTTCATTCAATATTGTATTTTAATTTTCTTTTAAATTCTCTGGCACTCTCCTACATTGTAGTCTTATAGGCTCATCTGTAGTTGTTATAATTTTGTGTGTCTCTTCTACTGCCTTTCCTATGCTTATATCTCCAAAGTTAGAGATTTTTGCATGTTTTTGTAGGATTTTAACCAATTTTTCTCTTTCTCCTTCATTCAGATGTTGGTAGTCTTTTTCTTTAATTTCTGGTATTTGATACTACTTGTCTTCTTCTATTATGTTAATTGTCTTGTTCACAGTCATTTACTCCATTTTGACTTTTTTCCCTTTTATCTTCAGATTGTCTCTTTTTATGTTAACAATGTGGTTAGCTGTGTTTAATATCAGTATTGTTCCTCTGCCTTTCCTTACTGTGCATAAACTCAACCAGATTGACAATTTCTTCATATTGATTCTTTTTTATTGTTTATCATTATCTCTGCACTTATATCATTTTCTGTTTCTATTTTACACATTTTCCAATTATTCAGTAATATTTTTATGTCCTCACTTAATTGGAACTGTATTATCTCCTTCTCTTCTTCCTCTTCTTCTTTGTGGGTTGTCACTATTTCTTCTTGTACCAATATTGTCTTATTTGTGAAATCTATTATGCACTTATTATTCATTAGAAAATTGTTTCCCAGTATCACTTCAAATTGTAGTGAGTTTTTCTACGTGTCTATCACTGTAAATGTTTGTGAAAAAGTGGTATTTGCTATTTGAATTGGCACCTCTTGCAATTTCCTTTTATGTCAATATAATCTCCTGATGTGTTTATTAGCCTACGTTTTTCTTTTTGTAGATTTTGTCTTTTAAATCCTATCTTCAATGTGCATTCATTTGTAATGATTGATATTACTGCTCCTGTATCTATTGTTGCTTTGACCATTATGCCATTATTTACAACTGTAATTGTATTTGTTTTGATCAGGTTGGTTACAATTAGAACAGGTGCACATTTTATTGGAGGCAGCACTCCTTCTAGTTTAAACTATCACTATCTGTGTCTTTGTTTTGTTCTTCTTCATCTTTATTGTCTAGTAGATCTTCTTCTTCAAAGTATGCCTCTTCTTCTTTTACTAGATTTGCTTGTTACTTGCAATATCTTTTTTGTGGCCCTTCTTACTGCACATTTGGCATTTTAAGACTTTACAATTAATTCTTTTTATTGTAATGTCTTTTAGTTATATTTTTATAATTTCATCTCTGGGTTTTTTCATATCTTCTCTTCCTGTTATTACTGTTTGTCATTGATAACAGCACTGCCTTTACCATTGTTAGTTTTTTGTTTATCCAAGAATTATTGTAGCATCATCCAAAAGAACTAAGCTGCAAACAAAGATTAACGTCAAATGATTAATAGTGATTAGAATTATGATTGTAAAATTTAGTTAATTATCTTATTTATTTTGTAAGATGCAACTAAGTCACAATATTGCACACTCTAAGAAAATTACGGTAGCTGATTAAGATCTATACATGTATGAAATAATTAATGCTTGAAACGACTGGATAGTTGAACCCTAGGAATATATCTATTCTTAATAGTAGGAGACTTGACTATAATCGACCAAATAAACGACCTTACATGTATCATTATTAAATTTAAGTATAGGAAACTGCAATCTATTACTTAAATTACTAAGCCAGTAGTTTTATGGTAATGGCTACTTTAATATTATGTAAATGCAGTTAGTGTCAATGCCTGGTTGCTTTACTTAATCAAATCAACAAACACTTTACAACATTGAGTTTAAGTCAGTTTCAAGTTGACATGAGTGCATGCACTGAGCTAAGGTAAGGTACACATAATTAGTCATCCTTGAGCTGAGACGGCGCAGTGGATTTGGTCAATTGTTTATGAAGGAGAGGAACTGTGATGTGGAGATCAGCTTTGGGCAGTAGCCCACAGAAGAGAAGAGGAAACATCACATGGCTTCATCACCTAAATAGTGATAATTAGTACTTAATTAACCTAACTAGTTAATAACAGAGGAAAGGCTTGGCGTTTCAATAATTTGGTAACTCCTCACCCGCAATTTACTGAGTGATAGTTATTAACAATAATACACGGTGCAAATAGGCCAGGTGGAGGATGTTACATGGTGACCGTGACAAATAAGAACAAAGTCAATGCAGAGGAAACACACAGTGATACTCTTTCAAAACTCTGAAACAACTCAAAGGAAAAGGGAAAAGGAAGCAACAGAGCAGCGAATGGAAATACAAAGTCAGTAAAGGCAGAAAACCTTAACCGCAACAAGTGCAAACTGGACTCTTGAATTGTAACCAAACTGGAAAGCCACTACGACATCAAGAAACAATGACAAACAACAAAAGTAAGAGAGGAAGCGCAAAGAAAGCGATACTGAAAACCACCACCCCTATGGCATCATGATCGTCATCATACCCAAGGAATTCTGAAGCAACCCAAACCCCAGAGTCAATAAGACAGGAATCCTCCTCCAAACCGGGAACCCCAGAAATCATGGAAATTCTGAGGAAAAATAATGAAACTAAGAAATTACTATGAGAAGAAATTTGTCTACTAACAAAAAGAATAGAAGACATCGAGCTGGCAAGTGTTGAAACAATCAGGAACATCCAAGTCAATATGGATACCAGATTAATCGAGCAAAGTGAAGTGTTCCAAAACGAGATCAAGGCACTCACGAAACAATTAACAGAATCAAACAGTAGATTTCTGGAACAAAATCAGCTTCTGCAAGAAAAGAATAACGTATTAGAAAGAACAAACCAGCAGCTAATACAAGACAATGATATACAAGCCGTGGAGATATCACAACTTAAGAGTAAAATAACTCGACTCGAAACAAGCAAGAATGAACAGCCAGCACAATTACAACAGGACTTGCTGGAAGTAGAGAACAGACGACTAATCAAAGATAAAGATCTGAGGCAGGAGGAAATAGCTCAATTAAACGACAAATTGAGGTTATTGCAGCTGACCAAAGAAGAACAAGACAGAATACAGTCCCACAACTTTCAGGTCGTAGGTAGAAAAGAATGCAAACTACAAGCTTCACCACTCCACAATCACCTATCGGAAGATTCTTCAGAAGACAAGAATGATGTCGAAAAGAAGAAATTAATTGACAAGATCACAAAGGCAATAACCACACAATTGCGAAAAGAGGAAGGGACAACAAAAAACATGAAACCTAAATACAGTAACTCAATATTAAACCAGGAAGTGGGAAACAATATGATCCCTTGTAAAGCCACATTACCAAAATTTAATGGCAGAGTGGATGGTTACAACCCAATGTTCGGGGAATGGCTCCAGATGTTTGAGTTAACGATGGCAGAAAGAAAGGTAAGCCAACAT
>CABFPE010001002.1:126003-140379 GCA_900660155.1 Hofstenia miamia | reverse complement strand
TATATATATATTAAAATCCTCTACCAGGCATTATTACTGTTTATCCTTTGTTTGTTTATAATGTTAGTTGTATCTTTGTGGGTAGAGATTCACTAACTAGATACTGTTTAGCTTTTGCTTACTTCTGTTAACATAACGTAACTAGATTTAACTCTTCTATATTTAGGTGATGAAGCCATACAGTAATCTCTCCAAAGATCGATTGTGGGCATCTGCCTGAAGCTGATCTCCAGATCCAGTTTCACCAGTCCATTGATGATCCACTTGGTTGAGTTCCACCTCTCAGCTCAGCGATATAACTTATGTGTATCCTATCCTAGCTCAGTGTACACTCAAGACAAGACACAGTTTGATTTAGACTCTATTTTGTAAAAGTGTTTCATGAATATGCACCCGGACTTGTTAGTAGCTGCTTAATTAATATTACATGTAGCCATTACCCAAATATATTGGCTTTAATAAATAGTTTAATATTGAGCAGCTTCCTAACCTACATTTATTAATTAGTACATGCTCGGTCACATTATCGGTCATTTTATAGTCACTAATTTGGATCTGAAATAGTAATAATATATTACCTAGGTTTTGGTCATCCAACTGTATTTGGAATTCATTTATTTTAATACATGTACTGAATGATCGCTAGTCAACTAAACATTCAAAAATAAGTACACAACTGCAGTTATTATAAGATATATTAGGCTTTATTTGTTAAGTAATAGATAGCATTGCGTCTTGGGTGCTATGCCCAGCACAAAAACCAAATTGCTTATTTGATAGGATTATTTCAGATTTTAGGAAAGCATTTATTTGAACATACAACAGTCTATAATTTTTGCGTTTAAGTTGTTACCTTTTTTATATGTAGGAGTTATATCTGATTTTTTTAGTAAGTCTGGAAATTCACAATCAATAATACATTGATTAAATGCGACTAATAGTTGTTCTCCAAAAATAGGAAAAAACGTTTAATAATAAAAAATCAATTAAATTGTTCATTCGAGTTTGACTGTATTAGCACAACGAAGATTACAAGTAGCAGACATTTCATTTATAGAATTTCGTTCATATGAATTAATGTAATTAATATTAAAGTCACCGAATATATTTAGGGAGTTATAATTATGACATATTTCAGATATTTCATTGACTTTATAATTTAGATATTCAACTAGATAATTTTTATGTGGATTATAAGTTACGTTTATCAATTCTTTTTGGAAACAGTTCTCAATTGATTTTTTTTCTATCCACAGCGATTCAAATATTTCATGATAAATTTCATATTCAGATTTACGGACTGGTTTTAAAGATTTTGGCAGAATTTTCATTAGTCCACCACCTCTACCTACTCGATTTTTAGAAAAAATCTCAAAAATTTGTCTGTCTGGATTAAACAAGTTAAGGTCGCTATCAGGCTTAAGCCAAGTTTCTGTAATTAAAATAATTGCAGTTTTTCCAATTTTTGTAATCAACTTTAACAAATCATTTCTGTTTGAATTAAGGCTTCTAGCGTTAAGGTATATATATTTAAGATTATTAGAATAATTTTTCAATTCGTGTTCAATTTCGGACTCATTTAGAATAGGACCAGAATTTGTTTCTATGTCACTGGAAAGGATTAATTTTAAAAGAAGAAAATATCTAATAAAATGTTTATAAATCAAAATACTGAATTTCGTAGCACACGTGTAGTAATTGAGATGTAAGTGCTTTCTGTGTTGTGTTTGCAAGTGGACATGTATATAGTATATAAGTACATTTCGGAAAACAAAATATATAACTATATAATACGTAAAAAAATTTACCATTTTGATTGATTTAGCCATTCTAGAGATGAAGAGATGGGGTCGAAAGAAGACATTGACGTGAAGAGGAGACTATGACTTTGGAGTAAGAAACGTGAGGAGTACGGAATGATGAAGCAGTAATTGGGCGAGGACTGAAGTGATTCTCTAGGATCTGAGTAATTTGTTTGATTCCATTGCCAGAAAGATGAATCCCATCGTGGGATAGGAGACTACAATTGATTGTTCTTCGCAATAAAATGAATTTTTTGAAGAAAGGGATAACATTGAACTTGTTTGAAGAGACGCGTAATAGGACTTCAGTTAATTCATAAATGACGTGATTTTGTTGTAAGAGTAAATATTTGGAGATTGGTGTAATTTCTAAGAAGTAGATGAAACGTGGCGAGAATTTAAGACGAATCTGTTCAACTAGATGATTGATATTTGATTTGAATGTTCCAACATCAGTAGAGTGTATTGCATCGATTAGACCAGTGTTAAGAATGACAGAATTAACGTGAACTTTTGGATATTGCGAGATCTTTTCAGCAAGACGTCTAGAATTGTCACCAGGATAAGAATGGATGAACGTGGGTTGGTTAGGTAGAAGATTATGTGAGCGAAATTTCGAAGGATGCTGCTTCCAATGATTAATGAGGTTGTACTAGGTTTGCGCGATTTTACTGAAATAATTTTTTTCAATTTCATACTAAAATTTTCATAATAATATTTATAATCAGCTCTATAAGCAGAAACTTCAAATGCAGCATCATGAAAACAAACTGATTTGAATGTTTTAACTTGAATCTTTTTAATGACAAATCTGTTAAAAGTGATTATTGAAAAGTATACGTAATATATTTTAATTTTTTACATGAAACCCTGTTAGTGCGGGCTGGAAGTCGGCGTAAAATCTATGCTCAAGACCAGCCTGAAAATAATTATTCTATTTCGTTATTTTTTCAAAGTATTTAGCAAATCCTTGAAAAACTATTTTTATTCATGTACCATAGATTTGTTACTCATATAAAATTGGAAAAGGTATGGCAGACCTGTAGGTGAATATATTAATATGATATATACATGAATCTTTCATAACGCACTAAAAATTCTGAGCTAAGCCATAAAGATTCATGACTATTAAAAAACCTTAATTTTAGTGAAAAAGATTTGCATCTACAACCAGACTGAGTTAATTGTGTTGAATTAATTAGTGATCCTTTAAAAAGAAATATTGTTGATATTATTTATAAGCTTGACTCTTAATTTGAAGTTTTACATAGTCATCTTTTAGATTCTTTAGATTCATCAAATATCTTCCATAGATTTTGTATATTCTGATATGATGACGTTCATTTTGTTAGTTTTTTAAAAAATATCTATTGTATTTAAGCAGCAAAAAGCTATAACACAAGCTTGCTATAAATCTTTCCTATTATCTATATAATGCATTCACTGTCAAAGTTGTCAAATATGAAATATATTTTAACTAAAATATATAAATTAACTAAAAAAATTATGAAACTTCTTTGATTAAACAAGTCATAACTCATCTCCAATTTTAAAACATTACTGTTTGATATTGAAGAAATTTCAGGGAATATCGTAATTAATCTGGTACAAAAGCTTCATTTTTTGGAAAAATCTAAATATTGTTTTATTAATAACTTTACATTTCCAACAATTTCAGAATGTGTAGAAATGCAATAAACTTTTAATTGCATCTGCATTATTTTTGAATTTAAAAACATAAACTCAAAATGATTTTTGTTTTTTGTAATCATTCGTAAGCATCGCGATGCCATGAATTGTCAACTTTTAATCTTTGGACATATAAACTTCAATAACAAGATAGAAAAAATTATGAATTTAAATTGACATTTTAAATATATTTAATAAATATTTCAGCGAGGCAAACTAATTAACATTGAAATCACTACATGTAAAAATCATTAATTTTTTAAATTAATAAAAAGCAACAAATTATTTACTAGTCAGATTGTACAATTAGTACGTATATATATTATAAGCACTATGTTCCAAGGTACAACTGGATTGGATGTTTTCTTAAAATGAAGATTTCAATAACATATCTTAAACAAATTCTCACGAAAGTATTTAGAGGCAAACAAATAATAGAAAAAGTTTAATGTGCTGTTAATAATTGCTACACCATTTATAACTGCAAATATTAAATATTGCCTGGCCAAACCAGCAGTGTTATTTATTTGAATATCTAATGCTATGTATTCAAAATAGCTACCAAATAATATATTGATTAGAAATGTAGTTGAAATAGCAATGAATAAAACAACAGTTTGTGTTTCATTTGTGTTACAATGTTTTCTATGTTTTAGCCATTTTCTCATCTCCCTTAAAATTTGATAGTTTCCAAACAATAAAATTGAAAATGGGAAAGCTCTGTTGAACAAGTATTGCTCAATTATCATGTATTCTTCATAAAGGAATAATTTTGTAAACCCAGCACAAAAATTTTCGCTTATTCCAAAGTAAAATATCATTGGTAGGTTAAGGATTAGTGAAAATATTACAACTACAAATGAATATAAATATGCATACTTGGTTTTAAAATATTTTTTGTACAAAATCGGATATTTAACTGCGGCATATCTTTCACATGTCAACAATATTACTTGCCAAATGCTCCCACTGACAATCACTGTGAAAGAAAATTCGAAGAATTTGCAAGTCACATTATTGTAGTGTTTCACATGATATCCTAAATATGAATTTATAAGGTTTTCTATTTCTACATTAAAAGATAAGTACAATATGTTGTTTCAATTTTATATTTTCTAAAATTACTTACAAATTATAAGATTTGTTTGTATACAATATAAATCAAAACTTGTAAATGTATTATTATTATTATTTTCAAATACCTTAAGCAACATATAGGTTGTAGTGAAATCGCATATGGTCATGACACATCATTTTATACATCATCCACGATAGTGTACACAGAAATATAATATACATCATGGTAAAACAATCAAAGTTTTATATTGTAAAAATAGACATAAATATGCATATACAAATTTATTGAAACACCAAGAAATTCAAAGTTTATATATATATATATACAGGGTGTAACAAAAGTAACCAGACGCTTGCAAAAAGAAAGCAAGAACTGTAGTTACGTAGCTAAACATCAATGGATGGAAATTTAACTGTGATGGTTCGCCCTGCTGCAACAGCGATGTTATATGTTTAATCGATTTGGGGTTCAGATTTTTCATTCAAATTTTTGAAATCGTCATTCCTATTGATCGTTACTCAAGGATGATGATCAGAGACTGACTTGAGTGATTAAGGCTTACTTACTAAAGATAAAAGTTTATGGTAGAAACCCACACACTATGGACGATCTGAAGAATGCCATTACCAATGAAATTCGTGCTATAGCATTAGATTTGGTGACTGGATTTGCAAATGTATTGAACAAGATGGTAATCATTTTGAACATTCTCTATTAACACTTTATTTTTTTATGATTAATCTTTTTGGACATTATAACCTCACTAAGTTGTTTTAGATTCGCCACACTGTATATTTTACTATGAATGATTCGTTTTTTTATTTCTACTCTTATGAAAAAAGTTAGATTTTTCGTAAAATGAAGCGTCTGATTACTTTTGTTATACCCTGGATATATATATATATATATATATATGGGTGCATTAAATCAGGGATGTAAATGGGTTGGGTACATGGGTTCCGTCACATGTATTGCTAGTTATTAGATCAAGTAATAACAAGCTATAGAAAAATATAGAAATTGATTGAGTGAATGCTTCAAATATTTAGGTCATGATTTGTTATTGAAAAACATTATGCATGCACATTTGCAGAGGTGTTGCATATGTTATGTTTTAATTCTTGCAAATTTGAGTATATAAAATTAAATTTTTAGATTTATTTTCTATTTTTATTCCTTAGCCCAATTTGAATGTGTATAATTTTAAGAATGTTTATGTACATTGGCTATGTAGAAAAAACTAAAGAAATCATAGTTGGGTAAAGTTTAACACAGCATTGGGTTGGATCAAACGTATTTAAAATTAAAAGAAAATTGGTTTGGCTTGAGTCTAGGTTTTTAATAATTGAATTTTAGGTTAAAATGGGTTGAGTCAAACAATCTTGACATATTTACCGCCCTGGATTGCTTAGTATCCTTAAAAACGTCTTGTAATACTTTAAAGAAGATTACGGATATGGATCTTGTACATCTAAAAGTTTAAACATTTTATGAAGTTTACTCTAGCTATATGAAAGTTTGTAAACATCAAAACATGTAGTTAGGAATGTGTTGCTCAGCAAGCTTATGAAATACTTAGTGGATAAAGCTCATGCATGGAGTTGCTTAACTGCTATTCAAATGTATAACCCAAGCCTATATATATATATATATATATATATATATATATAAATATTTAGTCAGCAGAAAGCCCTGTATACATCCTACGAACTAACAATTTGAAAAAATTAAATATAAATAAATGATAAATTTTTGAAAAAACATCTAATGGAATGAAGTAACTTTTTAAGAAAATTGCTTGTTCTAATATTATATCAATAGCAAAAACATTCTTTTCATAATGTCTGGTATTTCAATTAATTGTTATTGGGATATATCTTTTTAATAATAATGATGCACATTTATCTTTTATAATTAGTTTCTATGTTCTTAACTATGTCTTCATTTGAATAATATATTGTAAATACACTAAACTATAAGGCCTTTTGATATTTATGTGTAAAAACTGTGAATATTTTTCTGACAAAGCTGTATATTGAAGGGGTATAATAGAAAAATCCACATTAAATTAAGCTCATGAGATTCATAAGATAACATACTATACCCAATGGGCGGAGAATTCCAGTGAATAAGCCCAACTGAAAACACAGCGCTCCGTCCCAAACTGCGAGTATCTGCATTAAAATGACAAAACTAGATTTCTGCTGGATGCTAACACATGTTATGATAATCAGTGCATTAAGGAATACCCCAAGAACACCAATCATTCCATTGGTAACATTGATTTTAGTTGCAAAGTTGTAATCAGGTTGACACTGAAGAGATATATTAGTCATTATTGAGATATTGATGAAAATTTTTTGATATTCACTATTTATAAGGAACTCGCTTAAACAATTGGCTTGTGAAAGGAGAATATAAGAATGCATTTTTAATCCAATCAAAAACACGCTAAACAATTCAGTATTGCAGCATTTTTAAGAAATTTATAAATTTTGAATTTGTATTTTCTCAAAGCTGGTTGAAGCACTCCAAAACTTTGGATATATTTCTAAAGCAGTGAACATTATCCAAAGTATTTTTGGCATTAACGAATTGGTTAATTATGGCCAGTTGCATTTTGCAAAGCATTTATCAAAATTTACTTGAAGCTATTCGAATTTCAGGGGTTTTAGTGGCTCCTAAACATGCAAAATGATAAATTTCAATTCATCAAGTATATTTGGCTATAATATATATATATATATATATATATATATATATATTTATTTATTTATCTCAATTATTTCATCGTCTTTGTCATTAGTAACATCTACTAATGAGTTTTGAATTTAAAGTGGCTATAGTGCAAACCCATGCACCGTCCAAAAATTAAAAAAATTGAGATAATGATGAATTTTGCACTCGAAAGTGGCTGCTTAAAATCCGTCATTTAAAAAACGATTTTTCCAGAGATTGAGTTCTCTGAATTATTTTAGTTGTCGAAAAGATGGTTATATCATGCACATGAATTGAAGAAAGTCAAAGCATTACGTGGAGCCAGGCTGCTTAATGCACTTCCAGTGTTCATTCGGAATGTAGAGAATCGATCTGAATTTAAGAAGTTGCTTAGATCAAACTACTTCCTAAAGCAGTCTAATGAGCTCACTTTTTGAAGTATTAGTTCTTATTCGCTTGGAATAGATTGCGTTTACTTATATGTATAGCGCACTTGAGTAGCAATTTGTAAGAGGTGTGCATGTACAAAAATAAATTATAATAATTACTGTTTTGAGTACATAGCAAATTTAAAATTCTACACAATACAACACGTGTTTTGCTTTGTGGATACACAGCAGCACATAAAAATGTGTTTAAGAAGTAACTAAATATATTCATTATAATCCATACAATAATTAGTGAGATCTTTTTTGGTACCGTGTATGAATAGTATACGTAAAATATTCACTAAAACAGCACCCCTTATAAAAATTTCCAGCATCAATAATAAAAATAGAACAGAATATGATCGTATTTTTATAAAATTTAAAGCTTCATATTTCAATAATAACTAGGAAAATTAATAATTATTGTTAGTAATATTTCCAGAGTTTCTATGAAGTAAAAATTTTTTAAGATAGTATGTAATTCACTAAGACGTGAAATAATTTATCACACCAGTCTCATTTAAAAATTGTGATTTATCGAGTAAATTTAAATGAAAAAATTAGAAAGACTCCCAGTAAAAAGAAATATCCAATCGATTTCAATTATATTACGACTAAGAAGAAGTACTAATAACACTGCGCAAAACTCATAGTAATACAGGTGAAAACAAGAGCCGTGGCTAAAGGGTCAGAATTCATGGCCCTTAATGTTGGGTCACTTGAATCCCTCGGATCCTCGATACAAAAACCCTAAAGAATTAGTAATTTATGCTACAGTGAAAACTTTATATTTGAGTTAAAAATCAAATAACATTCTTATAAAAATAGGATTTATGTTAAAATGGAATATTATTTCACATTGGTAAAAATATGAATAATTTATTGAAAGCTGCGTTACTGATGCCAGCTAGCTTGCAAATACTAATTACGAGACTGGTGAAAACACGAAGCGATATTAGGTTCAAGCCCAGTACTTGCGAATCCGCAAGAACTAGATCCAGAGGACTGACAAAGAATGAGACTTGCTGAACCCAAGCGCGTTTAAAGCTGAATATTGAATTATATATAAGCTAAATTTTGTTTGAAACCAAAAGCTCGCCAATTTGGAATCGGGCCATACCCACGCCCATCTCAACCTATGGCCACCTAGCAACTGTTATATTTCTGCTTAATCTTTATTAGTAAAGAGATATTAATCCTTAGAATCATAGTGTAACAATATGTTTTTATTTGGTTTTCATTAAATTTTTCAAAATGTTTCACAAAGTCGATTCGGGAAATACATTGGTATTGATATATCTATGCAAAAATGTGCTCCCATCATCTGGTAAGCAAATTTTTCCCCATACCTAGTTTTTAGGGTTGGCGAAAACTCATATTGATTGAGGCAGGTTTTGAGCAAATTCAGCTGTGACTTTATTAAAAGGAGCGCTTCAATGTTGGGCATGCACAACCTGGGACAGCTTTATAACGGTAATGAGGGAGAGGAAAATCCTCTATCTTGTGTTTATTTTTCAGAACAGCTAAAGTTTATATTTTGAATTTTTTAAGATTTTCTGGCTAAATTTAGATGTTATAATTAATAAAAATGATTGTATAAAACTTTCAGAAAATGTTATTTTAGACCTGCTATTTTTTTAGAACATTGTAATAATGATGTGCGGGTCGCCGATTTTTCTGTCCGGGCAGACCCGCAACACTGAGCCCGCCCGTTAAGCTCTCAGCCTTCCCGAGCGTGAATTCATGATGTACCTGTAAATTACCCAAGATCCAATAAAAACATTACTATCAGCTGTTCACTCAGCTGTTAAATTTACCCATGGTAGATTTGAGATATAGTAAAGTTGTGATTTGAAATATAGCAAACAGAAATATTATGTTTTGAGATATAGTAAACAGAATATACTTACAATACGTTTATCTTTTCTTCTCTATGCCAGCCCGTGGCCCGTCCGAGCCCACGGGCCATGGACCGGCCCGCACACCACTACATTGTATATCACATATATACTAATAACCTAAACATTTGTATTACGCTTTTATTATTTTACATTTCATTAATAAAAATAACGGTTTTAGTTAATAAGTTTGACAATAAAAAGCATAATGTATGGGTCCGATTTATATTGGATAGAATTAAAATTGTCAATATTGTAAAGCCCCTCGCAACATATGTTGTTTACAGAATAACATATTAATAGAAATTACCTAAAGACTACAGTGGTATTTTGTAATTCATCACCTGATAATGAATATTGAAAAAAACGCAATTCATGATTTCCACACAAAAGCAACGAAAGAATTTTCCAAATATATTTCGCTATCGATAACTGACAACAGTGAGATCATGTCACAATCATCAATCATGAAGTATCTCTCATTTGAAGTAGATAGTGCACTCAGTGTTGGAACCATGTCATGCTTTATTTCATATATATATATATATAAATTTATGCAACAGCTTAAGGATCAAATGCCTAATGACCAAATTTGTTTATTGCAATCTTATTAAAAATAAAGACTTGTATGACCACAGATTTTTGACCCATTCTCATACCCCTGATTCAGTTTTGCGAGATTTGCTACCTTCAGTCTATTGCTAGAGCCCTCTTGCATCTATTTGTGGACGCGTAATGAAATGTATGGAGCAGAAAGTAACCATTAGTATTCAAATTGGATGCTTAATTAAGATATTATAGACATATTTTAGTTTTGTAAATATGGTAAAATTGCAGATAAATAGAAAAGAAATGCAAATGTAAGTTCAAAATGGTTTTGTACAATGTTTGATTTTCTGATCCCTGGCTCTAATTGAAAAGGTATATTTGGTTGCTTAAGAGATTTGATGTAAAAAATGTCTAACCATAGGTAGCATTGAGCTTCTGTTTCGGGAATATCTTACAAATACATTTATGACTCTGTTGTGTTGTGTTGTGCCTATTGTGGGACACATAAGTCTTTTGCTCTTTTGTCGTGTTGGTTGTTTTGTGAAAAAAACCCCACAACGGTATGCCTCGATATCCACAATTAAATATATTCAATTAGATTATTTGTAGCTTCCATTGTAAAGTTACATCTCAATTTCGATTTCACAACTTATGAAACAATCCGAGTGTATCATTGGAAATATAACATTTCGAAAATATCATTGATATGAACGTTGAATCATAATTTAAAGTACATCTTTATCAATAAAAATGTTAAAAGGTTTGTAACAAATATCAAGTACTCTTTGCAGACATTAGTAGCTCATTTGCTTCCTTTTGCTTGCTTGAGTAGCACTATAATGCTGCAAAACTTAAAAGTGTGAAGCCCTTTGAAATTAACTAAAAAATATGTTGTTAAACCAAATTTACTTAAATAAAATGTCATTTTTCCTTTTCAAATGCTATGAACAACTCATCACAAATAGAGTTGACGACATTAAAAATTACAAATTTATGAAGACTATGGATATTTTTGGATCAAGTCAAATCAAGTCAGAAATATCAAGTTTCCTTCCTTTACTTAAAGGAATCTCTATGCCTCAATTAGAACACAAGTTTTAAACATTGTGTTTAACACTTTTTGGGGTTCAAGTATATGGTAAAGCAGAATTGTCAACGAGCTGCACAATCCTTAAGCTCGGCTCAGCCAGGCTCAACTCGTTTTACTTTTGAGTATTTTCAATAAAGCTCGTTTTAGTTCGATAATTTTGTTTAAAAACATTTTAATTAGGATTATGAGAAAGTCATATTTAATGAAAAAAAGAAATATCTGCATAAACAAATTCACGAGCAGAACGATAAATTTGCTTTTTTAAAATGTCATTTGATTGGGCTCATTGTATGTCAATTGCATTGTTCAAACTCGGCTCGGCTCGGCTCTTTACATATTTGATTTTTGAAACAAATAAAATTAATCATTGCCTCTATTTCCAATTAATTCATTCATTTTTAGAAATGAAAAGGGCTGCAGTGATTACGTAATACTGACTGACATTGAACGTATTTTTGTGTTTTCCGGCTAGAGTCAGTCCTTGAGAATAACCTGAAGGAACTAAATAAGGCTAAATAAACTGCTTCCTTGTATTTTTTTTCACCTTTATTTTTCCAAACATTTCTAACGTACAATTTCATTTGTATATAAAATCGCAACCAATGAATTTATTTTTGTGAAAATTGTTAAAGATGTAGTTCAAAGGTGTACCTTTCACGGTGCTAAAGCTCATTACTTTATCTTTAATATTTTAAAAAAAGATGGGAGGAGCTAAATCGCCCCCCCCCAGTGCTTTGCTGACATTTTATACTTCAGTGTGTTTAGGGTTAATCTAAAAGGTCAAAATACTCAAGCAAACCCACACCAGGAGCTAAGTGCAAGTGCGCCTATCACTTACACCACTGACTTTGAATGAATCCACATACATTTCTGTACTTTGCGTGATTATATTAAGAAAAAATTTCACTTTGAAGTTTGTTTGTTTTTTTCAAGAGCATTTTCTACTTTTAGGTAAATTCCCAATGATTAAGTAAGTAATAAAAAACAAAAATTCTAGATGTAATTTCATCCCAAATTAAGCTGTCAATATCACGTACAGCATGGTTGTCGATTCTTGATTTTGTAAAATATATTCAATGGTGAAGTTAATAAAGTCAATAAATTATAGTCTTTTGCAAGTTTCTTTGTAAATGTGGTCTTATTTACTAGAGTCCAAACCTAACATTTCATCAATTTCTTAATTTTACTTGAACTTTATTCCATATTAACACTAACGTGGGAATCCAATGGGATAGGATGGGATGGAATAGGTATGCATTGCTTGGGATTGGATGGGATGGTACAGAAAAATATTTCCCATGAACAAGTCTGATAAATATTCAATTTATGATGCCCGTAGAAATGGCACTATGAGCATTGGGTATATTGTGCTTTTGACCGGCATGAATGTTTTTTGTCATAGAAATCTATGTTGTAATCTCCACGGCAGAGCTGCAACCGTGCCGTGCTTTAATCTGTGTGTGCCTAAGATCTTGCGCTGTTGATCCGTGCTGTGCCTAAAATTTAATGAATATACCAGCGCCAGAAATACAACTTTTTGTACTATTTTAACGTTCGTATCACATTATGCTAGTATCTGTTTGATAATATCAACGATTCCAAGAAATAGATTTGCATAGAAATTACATTGCTGGAATTTTTAAAATGCAATAGCAATATTAGAATTCTCGTTCCCATCGCTATGCTACATAATTCTTTTTTGACATTTTGCAAAATTTCAAACATTGCTAATAGATGTATTCGATATTTTATTTTGCGATTTCTGTCGAACAGTCATAAAGGCATATTTAGTACATAACAAATAATCTGCTACTTATTATTTAATGTTTCAAAGTTTATAGTGTATGGCTTAAACATTACATTATTTATCTATGCAGAAAAGTTTTCCAAAATTATAATTTACATTTATTTAAATTTTCATATTGTTAGATTAGCATACATTCAATAAAATAAGCAAGCCCTATTTCACTACATTTTCAAAAATAAAGTTTTTGTTTTTCACTGCTTACTTTTAGTAAATATCAATTAATTTTATCGAAAGTGATCATAATATTTTTATATAAAACTGGACGCATAATTGTGTTCTAAAACTCTGGCGTAAAATATTTTTTTTCCCAAAAATTAAAGTAAACTAGCAAGCAAAGTACTACAATTACACATGTAAGTGACTGATTTGTTACTTTGAATTCGATGTATTTGTCACAACAGCAAGGGCATTACGGTTTTCTGACCCAACCCAACTCAAACATCTTTTACAAAAAACGGATCCAACATAAGTGGAGATCTCTAAAATTTGTAAGAGAACTGTACAGTTCAGACTAGAGATGTGCGCTGTGCGGTCGAGTTTTATGTCTGGAGGTGCGGTGCAGTCTGATGTGGCGCAATGTGCAGTGGTTAATACAAATATTTCAACGCCAAAAAGTGACTATGTCCTTTAAAGCAATGTATTAATAAATTATATCATCACTTGAGTAAGATCGCCTAGTGTAACATCAACTTTAATTGGCTGGTTAATTAATTAATACAACTAATAGGTCCGTACTGGATGAGTTTTCTTGTCCTACGAAGTCCTCGGTCAGCGAAGTTGATCGTTATGCGAATATTAAATTTTCCAAACTTAAGTCAATTAGATACATTTTTATTGGGTGTAACAGCAAGTGAAGCCCCTTCAGAAAGGCTATTTTCAAGAACAGGTAGTTTGCTTGAAAAACGACGACAACGCTTGAAGCCAGAGACTGTTGACTCCATTCTTTTTTAAAAACATTATGAAAATATTAGAAACGTTTGTAAATAAGAACCTTTTTTGTTCTTGGTAGTTGTCTTATTGTCTATTTTTGGTTTGCATTAATGTACACATTTGTACTGCATTTGTTCATGCTTCATAATTTTTTCGTGAGGGGCATTTGTTTTGAGGTGAATCACAGTTGGAAAAAACATTGCGGTTCGGTGTGGTAAAATACAATGCAAAAGTGCGGTGCGGTATGAAGTTAATGAACCACGCATATCTCTAGTTCAGACTCTCCGTAGCTCTCACCTAGTGCAATATTCACCTAACCCAACACTACACATCAGTTGAATTTACCCTATCCAACCTATATATATATATATATATATATATATATAT
>CABFPE010001002.1:104393-116234 GCA_900660155.1 Hofstenia miamia | reverse complement strand
ATCTGGTATAGATTTTTCAGGGTTTTTTGTGTTATTTCTACAGAACTTCAGAACATTTGCGCAATCACAATGAAGCAAGGCCGATATCTAATCCACTGGAAATATTTGTTTCTAAGATATGAAAAATGAAAACTTACAGAAGTATGCTAAATTGTGAGCAATAACAATTCCAAATATTTTTAAGTTAACTTGGTCGCCTATTAGAATTGAATTTGCATTTAAGTTTTCAGCAGACTTGTCAGTGAGCCGAGATTCTAAGGATCCGAACTGAGCAGAGCCTAGCTGAGCTTGAACCAAGTATTTGATATACAATGAGCCCAAAACGAGCCGTTCTTAGCCAAAGAAATGTGAAGTACTGTTTGCTAATTATTTATGTAGATTTTCTTTTTTTTTCATTCAATATGCCTTTTATAATCTTATATCAGAAATGTTTATTAAATAATAGGAAAAGCTATGTAAAAATTTCTAGTAGCTCAATATTTTAAAAAAAAGTGCTTCACTGAGAGATTTTATGTGGCGATCCGAGCTCAAAAATGTCAGCTTGTTGACAAGTCTAGTTTTCAGAGCTTGCTGGTCATTGATTTCCTTGTTGACAATAGCTTGAAATAGTTAATGATATGTTTGACATATATAATTTGAGTGTGTCAAAATTCTACAAATTGGAGGTAGTCAATGCATGCATAAATGTACACATAAATTTCCTTAAACTATATAAATTCTATTTAGCAAAATTTAAGAACGCAGCGTTGGGTAAGTTAACTGGGAGGTTTTCGCTCATTTATCACTACTCTTAAGTTGATTTTTGCAGATGATAACACAGTGTAACAGTTTATAGATGAAGATAATATAAATACACTTTTTTTTTATTTTCCTCTAAAACCTGAACAATATCACAGGAGATTTGATTTGATATTTCTAAAATTCAAACTCTAAGGAAGTTTTGCAAGTGCTTCTTAATTATATTGATGCAATTGAAATTTAATCTTGTTATGTTATCGCACAAAAAAATATTCTCTTTGCTATGCAGCTAAAAGTTAAAAAAATAGAAGGTTATTGCCCATTCAGGAATTAGGAAAAAATGCATTTCCACCATGAACAGTTCATTCTGCATCGCAAGATTTTCGAGTAGAAAGATTCTCATGTAATCATTTACTAACAGATTCTGATTATTTACCTTTCTATATATAGTCAATATCCCAATTGCTTTTGCAATTTTACAAATTTATCTCAGTAAATGATCTATGGGTTCTTGTTAATGAACTATTGGATATTTCAGTAGATCACATTATAACTAGTTTATGGAATATGGAATTAAATTTGGAAATATTTCATCTGATACCTTTCCCTGCATGTTTTTCATAATTTATCATTTTTGTGAAGAGCACATTAAGGAACAATAATCTCTAGAAATTTGTGTGGACAAGCCATAAACAATATTAATTAGAGTCAAATCTTCAAATCTCCAATTTGGAAATATTTAAAGAAATAGCCTAAATCTTCTGCTACACTAAAATATAAGACCCAAAAAATAAGAATTGGTGAAATCAAAATTAATTTATTTTTCTCCTATATATACTAGAAAATTTGCTTGTATTTTTTTTCTCTAAATTTTGGTTTTTACCAAATTTTTGTATTATGTATATTTCGACATCTTTTTGAGAAATTATGTGCAAGCTTCCCTAAAAAAATTGTTTGGATTTTTGACAGGATGTTGGACTTTACTAAACTTTTAATTTTTCGTAAGAGTGGTGTCAGCTACTGAAGACAAATAAATAAATAATGAAATTGTACGGCATAAATATGCTGCATATACTGTAAATTCCATTATGTATTATTGCAAATAATGCTGCGTAAAATGTTTCAAAAAATCATGCCACGAAAATGGACTACTTGAAGAAAATGAGCACACTTGCTTTCACATTTGTGGAATCTCCATATATAATGATGCTTCCTAAAATATCAAAGAACAAAATAACTTATTGAAAAAGCGTGTATTAAATTTAAATTTTAAGTAATTATAGTATAATTTATTCATGCGTACTTTATGACCTTGGAATAAACACAACACTTGTAGCAGCTCAATAAATATCTTATTAAAATTTTATGCTTCATACCACATTAATACTTTATAAATAAATATATATATATATTTTTTTTAATTGTAAATTTTATTGTTAATTGTCTTCCTTCTGGTATTCCCAACTGACAATAAAAAATTAACAATATTTGCAGAGTTAATCCATTGCATATTCATCTATGTGCTACTTCTTGCAATTTTCAAAACATTCAAAATTCAAAATTAAAGCAAATTCCTAATAAATTTTCTTGAATTTGGACAGTTGCCCACAAAATCCTTCAAAAAATGTTAAAAAGTGATAATGCGGAATCTAATGGTGCATCATAGACAGTTAATAAATCATCAAGGCGTCTCAGCAATAGTTTATGACTAGCAAAATTTAACTTAATTATTTCTACTAATCATTAATCATGAGAATAACGATTTACTATCAAAAAATTACTAAAACCTAACTTTTTGTACAATAAAATGTATATATACAGTATTATTATTTCATCGAAATTTTGGACGGATAAACAAATCGATAATGAATAGAAATTTCATATAAAACACATAATTTTGACATTATAAAATATCAGATATTTTTTCAAAATCATATTTAGAATTGTTACCGATCAGACCATTTATTTTCATTTTCTTCATGCATCAATTGCATTAATGTAGGAAGCATTAATTTTTGTTGAATAATTGAACAAATTACTAAGGAGAGTGTTGATTATTTTTAAATTAACTGCACAAACAATGATGAAATTTAGAAAAAGTTTTTAATAAAACAACCTATGGACATAATTTCTCGAAAAGTTTCGACAATCAAAGTCTATTTTTGAGAAACACAAGACTGAATGGTAATAAGTCTAGATTTCACTAATTCTGCTTGCAGATCTTCTGAATTGTAGCTGAAGTTGAATTCATTATTTCTCTGGTCGAGAGTAATTAGAAGTACACAATGAATGCTTCTAATCTGTTTGATTAAAACGTTCTTTTATTGTGAAAATGCAAAGAAATAGTAAAATAAAAAAAAGGTGGAGTACCAGGAGTACGCATGATTTACAAGGAAATTAGTGAATATAGCAAAGGCGTAAATAGATGAAGTGTTATTTCTCAAAATGAACATTTAAAAAAAGGTAGATGTTTGAAATTGAACATCATGTATATTTGGATTTAGATATGTAGATCAATTGTTAAATTTCAGCGTCAACATTCACTAATTCATTACATGATCGTTTTTTCTCAGCAATACAAATTGAAAAGCATGTTGCTAATTGCAACATTAATGAAAGACTGTTGCTTGATTTTTTAATGAAATTAAATTCTAGTATAATGATTAGTTATTATTTTGCGCTTATGACAAAAGTTTGGAAATGTTGCTGAATTATAAGGAGGTAATTGATTTGTTATTTAAAAAAACTATCAAAATATTAAAAATAAAAAGTTGATTTGGAAACAGCAAGGAGGTAATTTCTAGTTTTGAAGGAGTTTTTCTGACAAACATTCAATGCCCATTTTAATAGTATTGTAAGTTTTTTTTACAAATGATTCATTTAAATTTTAAAAAAGTTTATTTGCATAATTAAGGTGACTCATCACTAAACCATGAAATAATTGGATCTTCAAAATGGATTTTTCTTAAAAGCCAAGTGTTATCAAAAATCACAATATAGATGACGCCATCACTCCTTAAAAAAGAAACTGAAAATTAATACATTTCATTCTGCACATATTTACAAGTGATTGAGTTTGTATTAGAGTCTATATTCAAGCATTTTTAATGCTCACATATATCATGAGAATAACGACAACTATGTACATAATAATTTAGAATGGAAAAATATACTAGATGGTGTCATTTTAAAAAACCACTAACTTTTTACTATTTACTATCAAAAAAATGACTAAAATCTAACTTTTTGTACAATAAAATTTATACATACAGTATTATTATTATTTCATCGAAATTTTGGGCGGATAAACAAATCTATAATGAATAGAAATTTCATATAAAACACATAGTTTTGACATTATGAAATATCAGATATTTTTTAAAAATCCTATTTAGAATTGTTACTGATCAGACCATTTATTTTCATTTTATTCATGCATCAGTTGCACTAATGTAGGAAGCATTAATTTTTGTGGAAAAATTGAACATATTACTAAGGAGAGTGTTGATTATTTTTAAGTTTTCTATTTCCGCACAAGCATATAATCAATAAACATTAACTACACAAACAATGATGAAATTTAGAAAAAGTTTTTAATAAAAACAACCTATGGAAATAATTTCTCGTTTAAGTGCTTCAACTTTTTGGAAAAAAATCCATCATAATTTTTCATTTCAACACACATTAAAAAATTTATAACATCCAATATAATAATATTGCAAGAATGCAAACAGTCCAAATTGATTTTGAAGTTTTGTTCAAGAAATGCAATCATCAGGGATGCGCTTCTTCCAAATACCCCTATGAGTTGGATTGGGTCGTGTGATGCAATAAGATAGTGTCCATTGATACACAGTGAGGTTTTCAATTGCCAAATTTTTTCTAATTCTGTAGAGTTTAGACAATCAAGGTCTACTTTTTCAAGAACAGTTTTCAGAAACACCAGACTGACTGGTAATGCATCCAGGTTTCACTACATATGCTTGTGGATCTTCTGAATTGTAGCTGAAATTGAATTCATTATTTCTCTGGTCGAAAGTAATTAGAAGTACACAATGAATGCCTTTAATGTGAAAATGCGGAAAGAAATAGTAAAACAAGAAAAAAGGTGGAGTAAGAGGAGCACGCATGATTTACAAGGAAATTAGTGAAATTAGCAAAGGCATAAATAAATGAAGTGTTATTTGTCAAAATGAACATTCAATGATAAGCAGATGGTTGAAATTGAACATCATGTATATTTGGATTTAGATACTTAGTTGAATTATTAAATTTCAGCGTCAACATTCACTAAATCATTACATAATCGTTTTTTCTCAGCAGCACAAATTGAAAAACATGAAATTGGAGCTTTCTATTCCCAATAGCTGAAAGTTGATAATAGAATTCTTCAATCTTCTTTAGATTCAAAAAATATTTTACTATTAAAGCAGTGTATCAACTTCACACGCTTAGATAAGATAAGATAGGTATTCTTTATTCAGATATAATTTTCAATTACAAGACTGGTTATTTTCTGAATAGCATCAAGAATGATAACAAATAACTATGAAATTTACAAAAAATAACATGACTGCAAAATCTGTTCAGACTATGGAAATTAATTGCAGGTTATTTTATAATCTTTGTTGTAAAATTTGAATCCTAACCGTGATTTACCCAAAATAAATTTTTCTTTCAACATAAATGTTTTCAATTTACTTTTAAACTTAATTGCACTATTAATCATTTTAATTTCATTTGTTAATCAATTCCAATTGCTAATTGCAACATTAATGAAAGACTGCTGCTTGATTTTTCAATGAAATTTAATGCTAGTATAATGATTAGTTCTTATATTGCGCTTATGACAAAAGTTTGGAAATGATGTTGAATTATAAGTAGGTAATTGATTTGTTATTTAAAAAACTATCAACATATTAAAAGAAAAAGTTGATTTGGAAACAGCAAGGATGTAATTTCTAGTTTTCAAGGAGTTTTTCTGACAAACATTCAATGCCCATTTTAATAGTATTGTAAGTTTTTTTACTAATGATTCATTTAAATTTGAAAAAAATCTATTTGCATAATAAAGATGATTCATGACTAAACCATGAAATAATTGAATCATATTAGCACTTCAAAATTGAGCTCGTGGATTTTTCTTAAAAACCAAGTGTTATCAAAAATCACAATATAGATGAAGCCATCATTCCTAAGAAGGAAAATGAAAATCAATACATTTCATTCTACACATATTTACAAATGATTGAGTTTGTATTAGAGTCCATATTCAAGCATTTTTGATGCTCACATATATCATATGCATTCGGTATTTGAATAATTATCGAAAATATTTTACACAAGACTCTGGAATTGAGGATATCAATCAATATGGACTTCTCAAATGAAGATAAGAGTCAAAGCAAATTTATTACTCAATGTAAACAAAAAATCTACAAACTAACACATGACAAAAGAAACATAAAATATAAACAAATAATTAACTACAAATTAATATGTACAATATATACTAATATAATCAATGTTTGTGTAGATGCTCAATGTTGGATGTATGTTTCGAATGTATTACCGTCCCCTAAAGTATATTATTTTATTAGAAGAAACTGTTTCAATTTTTTTCTAAACTTTTTATGGTTTTTTCTTTTCGCGTTTTATAATCTAAATCAATTAAATTGTTCATTCGAGTTGGACTGTATTAGCACAACGAAGATTACAAGTAGCAGACATTTCATTTATAGAATTTCGTTCATATGAATTAATGTAATTAATATTAAAGTCACCGAATATATTTAGGGAGTTATAATTATGACATATTTCAGATATTTCATTGACTTTATAATTTAGATATTCAACTAGATAATTTTTATGTGGATTATAAGTTACGTTTATCAATTCTTTTTGGAAACAGTTCTCAATTGATTTTTTTTCTATCCACAGCGATTCAAATATTTCATGATAAATTTCATATTCAGATTTACGGACTGGTTTTAAAGATTTTGGCAGAATTTTCATAAGTCCACCACCTCTACCTATTCGATTCTTAGAAAAACCTTAAAAATTTGTCTGTCTGGATTAACCAAGTTAGGGTCGATATCAGTTTCTGTAATTGAGAAAATTGCATTTTTTCCAATTTTTGTAGTCAACTTTAAGAAATCATTTTTGTTTGAATTAAGGCTTTTAGCGTTAAGGTATATTTATGGTTATTAAAACAATTTTTCAATTCGTTATCAATTTCGGACTCATTTAGTATAGGACCAAGATTTGTTTCTATGTCGCCGGAAAGGATTAATTTTGAAAGAAGAAAATATCTAATAAGTTGTTTATAAATCAAAATACTGAATTTAGTAGCACACGTGTAGCAATTGAGATGTAAGTGCATTCTGTGTTGTGTTTGCAAGTGGACATGTATATAATATATAGGTACATTTCGGAAAACAAAATATATAACTATATAATACGTAAAAAAATTTACCATTTTGATTGATTTAGTCATTCTAGAGATGAAGAGATGGGGTCGGAAGAAGACATTGACGTGAAGAGGAGATTATGACTTTGGAGTAAGGAACTTGAGGAGTACGGAATGATGAAGCAGTAATTGGGGGAGGACTGAAGTGATTCTTTAGGATCTGAGTAATTTGTTTGATTCCATTGCCAGAAAGATGAATCCCATCGTGGGATAGGAGACTACAATTGATTGTTCTTCGCAATAAAATGAATTTTTTGAAGACAGGGATGACATTGAACTTGTTTGAAGAGGCGCGTGATAGGACTTCGTTAAATTCATCATTGACATGACTTTGTTGTAAGAGTAAATATTTGGAGATTGGTGTAATTTCTAAGAAGTAGATGAAACGTGGCGAGAATTTAAGACGAATCTGTTCAACTAGATGATTGATATTTGATTTGAATGTTCCAACATCAGTAGAGTGTATTGCATCGATTAGACCAGTGTTAAGAATGACAGAATTAACGTGAACTTTTGGATATTGCGAGATAGAAGATTATGTGAGCGATATTTCGAAGGATGCTGCTTCCAATGATTAATGAGGTTGTACTAGGTTTGCGCGATTTTACTTGACTTCGTGGTTTGTCAGATTTTCTTTTAGGAGATTGGGGTAGATTGTAATATAATGAATTTCATTATTGTTTATTGTCTAATGGAAATAATTTTTTTCAATTTCATACTAAAATTTTCATAATAATATTTATAATCAGCTCTATAAGCAGAAACTTCAAATGCAGCATCATGAAAACAAACTGATTTGAATGTTTTAACTTGAATCTTTTTAATGACAAATCTGTTAAAAGTGATTATTGAAAAGTATACGTAATATATTTTAATTTTTTACATGAAACCCTGTTAGTGCGGGCTGGAAGTCGGCGTAAAATCTATGCTCAAGACCAGCCTGAAAATAATTATTCTATTTCGTTATTTTTTCAAAGTATTTAGCAAATCCTTGAAAAACTATTTTTATTCATGTACCATAGATTTGTTACTCATATAAAATTGGAAAAGGTATGGCAGACCTGTAGGTGAATATATTAATATGATATATACATGAATCTTTCATAACGCACTAAAAATTCTGAGCTAAGCCATAAAGATTCATGACTATTAAAAAACCTTAATTTTAGTGAAAAAGATTTGCATCTACAACCAGACTGAGTTAATTGTGTTGAATTAATTAGTGATCCTTTAAAAAGAAATATTGTTGATATTATTTATAAGCTTGACTCTTAATTTGAAGTTTTACATAGTCATCTTTTAGATTCTTTAGATTCATCAAATATCTTCCATAGATTTTGTATATTCTGATATGATGACGTTCATTTTGTTAGTTTTTTAAAAAATATCTATTGTATTTAAGCAGCAAAAAGCTATAACACAAGCTTGCTATAAATCTTTCCTATTATCTATATAATGCATTCACTGTCAAAGTTGTCAAATATGAAATATATTTTAACTAAAATATATAAATTAACTAAAAAAATTATGAAACTTCTTTGATTAAACAAGTCATAACTCATCTCCAATTTTAAAACCCTGAGATATTGAAGAAATTTCAGGGAATATCGTAATTAATCTGGTACAAAAGCTTCATTTTTTGGAGAAATCTAAATATTGTTTTATTAATAACTTTACATTTCCAACAATTTCAGAATGTCTAGAAATGCAATAAACTTTTAATTTTATCTGCATTATGTTTGAATTTAAAACTCATAAATTCATAAACTCAAAATGATATTTGATTTTTGTAATCATTCGTAAGCATCGCGATGCCATGAATTGTCAACTTTTAATCTTTTGATATGTAAACTTCAATAACAAGATAGAAAAAATTATGAATTTAAATTGACATTTTAAATATATTTAATAAATATTTCAGCGAGGCAAACTAATTAACATTGAAATCACTACATGTAAAAATCATTATTTTTTTAAATTAATAAAAAGCAACAAATTATTTAATAGTCAGATTGTACAATTAGTACGTATATATATTATAAGCACTATGTTCCAAGGTACAACTGGATTGGATGTTTTCTTAAAATGAAGATTTCAATAACATATCTTAAACAAATTCTCACGAAAGTATTTAGAGGCAAACAAATAATAGAAAAAGTTTAATGTGCTGTTAATAATTGCTACACCATTTATAACTGCAAATATTAAATATTGCCTGGCCAAACCAGCAGTGTTATTTATTGGAATATCTAATGCTATGTATTCAAAATAGCTACCAAATAATATATTGATTAGAAATGTAGTTGAAATAGCAATGAATAAAACAACAGTTTGTGTTTCATTTGTGTTACAATGTTTTCTATGTTTTAGCCATTTTCTCATCTCCCTTAAAATTTGATAGTTTCCAAACAATAAAATTGAAAATGGGAAAGCTCTGTTGAACAAGTATTGCTCAATTATCATGTATTCTTCATAAAGGAATAATTTTGTAAACCCAGCACAAAAATTTTCGCTTATTCCAAAGTAAAATATCATTGGTAGGTTAAGGATTAGTGAAAATATTACAACTACAAATGAATATAGATATGCATACTTGGTTTTAAAATATTTTTTGTACAAAATCGGATATTTAACTGCGGCATATCTTTCACATGTCAACAATATTACTTGCCAAATGCTCCCACTGACAATAACAATGAAAGAATATTCAAAGAATTTGCAAGTCACATTATTGTAGTGTTTCACATGATATCCTAAATATGAATTTATAAGGTTTTCTATTTCTACATTAAAAGATAAGTACAATATGTTGTTTCAATTTTATATTTTCTAAAATTACTTACAAATTATAAGATTTGTTTGTATACAATATAAATCAAAACTTGTAAATGTATTATTATTAATACTTTCTAATACCTTAAGCAACATATAAGTTATAAATTGAAACAAATATGTGAGAATATTATTATAGAATACAAAAAATGCTCTTAGTTGAAGTTTATTACAAAATTTACAGTTTGTTCAGTATTTTGTTGTGCCACCATTTGCTGCTTTGACAACTTTGATATCTTGAGGCATGGAATTTATCAGTGACCGACAGTATTCCAAAGAGATTTCCTTGCACCAGGCCTCAAGAATATCGTCTTTAAGATGATCTAGAGATGATAATCTAACTGCAATCTGACTTTAGCTATAGCCATCCTTCCAACAAAAGTTTAATATTAGCACGATTAGTCTCACTAGTTGGCATTTCAGCACTATCAAATATATGGCTGTTGTACCAAGTTATCTGAGTATATTACAACATTTAACCAGAATGTAGACTAATGAAATTCACTGTCCGTTCTATCTGTATTTTCATTGGCTGTTATTATCGATTTACTGATCCTCACAAGGCTCCCAATGTAAGAAATGTTAAATATAATAGATTTCTCATATTTTTTAGCTGTGGTCGGAAATTAATGGCCAACACTGTATATGTTGTAGTCAGTGGCGGAGCGTGGGCCACATTGTCTAGTGTGCGGTGCAGAGTTGCTAGTGGCTTGCTCGGTTTGGTTTCGGCATTGTATTTAAATAAAAATACGTCAACACTAAACCGAAAGTTTCAAAATTTACAATGGAAATAACTGCAGTCATTGCTTTAACTTGAGGCTATCCATAACATGATTAAATGTATAATTTTCTAAATTCTCTACATTGACGTAAAATATGATTCAAATGAATAATTCTTAAAATCAGATATCAAGTAAAATATTTGAAATGGATACCTTAGTTTATTTGACAACATCACGAAATATTAAAACATAAGACATGACCAGTATGTGATATGTGATCAGAGCAAATTTCAATTTCAACCAAGACCAGGACTCATTTGCAATAAATAGATGAAAACCAGAGATGGAATCGGATCCAACATTTTAAGATCCGATCCGGAAATTTTAAAAAAAATTTTACTTTTCTATCCAAAACGGATCCGAATTTAAATAGGGATTCTAATGATAAACAAACATAAACTTAAAAAATATTTGTTTTTTATAATGCGAATAGAAAATTTTTTTCCTTTAACACCCATCTTGAGATAAAAAAATGAACAAATACATACGAATTAGTGCATGCAAATCAACTTATTTTTAAGCTTTGTATAAAATTTTACTGAAATTAGATACTAAATTGGATCAACAATTTTGAAATATATAGCAGCAGCATTAAATAAATTCATGCACTATTAATAGCATGCCGCTGGTATGGTTCCATAAACATTTTTGTATTCGTGATTATAATAATTACAAACCTTCTGAGTACTAAGTTGATCTTGGCATTGGAAATTGCTTAGAGTGCTTCTCTGTGTTCTGTGCTTTTTCTTTGACAATACATATTAGGGAGAATCGTTTTCAGAATTCTGCTCTTCCATTTGAAAGTTTGTACAAACAAATGTTTGCTTTACTAACATTATATTAATAGCATAAGCATTCTTTTCATAATGTATGGTCTTTCAATTAATTGTTATTGAGATATATCTTTTTAATAATAATGCTGCACATTTATTTTTTTAAATTAGTTTGTATGTTCTTAACTATATCCTCATTTGAATAATTTATTGTAAATATACTAAATTATAGGACCTTTTGAAATTT
>CABFPE010001002.1:92765-103563 GCA_900660155.1 Hofstenia miamia | reverse complement strand
TATCTTTGATTTGAAGTAGATATTGGACTCAGTTTTGGAACTGTTTCATGCTTTATAATATATATATATATATATATATATATATATATATATATACAAATTTAATCTTTAGTCAGCAGACAACCTTGTAAACATCCTACGAATTACTTGAAATAGAAATTTGCAATACCTACAACAATTTGAAAAAAAATTAAATATAAATAAATAATAAATTTTTGAAAAAACATCTAATGGAATGAAGTAACTTTTTAAGAAAATTGCTTGTTCTAATATTATATCAATAGCAAAAACATTCTTTTCTTCATAATGTCTGGTATTTCAATTAATTGTTATTGGGATATATCTTTTTAATAATAATGCTGCACATTTATTTTTTTAAATTAGTTTGTATGTTCTTAACTATATCTTCATTTGAATAATATATTGTAAATAGACTAAACTATAAGGCCTTTTGATATTTATGTGTAAAAACTGTGAATATTTTTCTGACAAAGCTGTATATTGAAGGGGTATAATCGAAAAATCCACATTAAATTAAGCTCATGAGATTCATAAGATAACATACTATACCCAATGGGCGGAGAATTCCAGTGAATAAGCCCAAATGAAGACACACCGCTCCGTCCCAAACTGCGAGGATCTGCATCAAAATGACGAAACTGGTTTTCTGCTGGATGCTAACACATGTTATGATAATCAGTGCATTGAGGAATACCCCAAGAACACCAATCATTCCATTGATAGCATTGATTTTAGTTGCAAAGTTGTAATCAGGCTGACACTGAAGAGATAAATTAGTCATTATTGAGATATTGATGAAAATTGTTTGATATTCACTATTTATAAGGAACTCATTTAAACAATTGGCTTGTTAAAGGAGAATATAAGAATTCATTTTTAATCCAATCAAAAACACGCTAAACAATTCAGGATTACAGCATTTTTAAGAAATTTATAAATTTTGAATTTGTATTATCTCAAAGCAGGTTGAGGCACTAAAACTTTGGATATATTTCTAAGGCAATGAACATATTCCAAAATATTTTTGGCATTAACGAATTAGCTAATTAGATATTTTGCATTCTATTGGAGAGGAAAAACTGTAACAATAGATTCAAAATGAGATAAATTTTCTGAACAAGGAGCACAGTGACAAGTGACAAATTGGATACATGATATGTTTTCTCTAAGATGTTCACTAAGGATAGGAAATATATATATAAACGATTAAAGAAAAATATTAAAACGCTACTGTTACTTTATAGTAGTTTATTTATTGCTATTGAATTAATTGGCTAATTATATATTGGTATATACACTTAAAACGTTTTGACACATTACATTTTGCAGTTATAATATATGTTTCAAATTTCACATTCCTGCAACTTTCTGACTGCGATGATCATTAACACCTCCATGCAACCAGCTTGTATTAAATTCAACATTCCCGCAACGTCTATGCAACGCATTTATGTGTGTAATTCATTAAATCATGAAACAATTTATCACACCAGTCTCATTTAAAAACTGTGATTTACGGAAAAATATAATCGAGTAAATTTGAATGAAAAAATTAGAAAGACTCCGAATAAAAAGAAATATCCAATCGATTTCAATTATATTACGACTAAGAAGAAGTACTAATAACACTGCACAAGTTCATGGCCATCAATGTTGGGTCACTTGAATCCCTCGCATCCTCGATAAAAAACCCTAAAGTATTAGTTCAAATAGTCTGTAACTATGCTACAGGAAAATGCTAATAGATTTTAGTTAAAAAATCACATGCCATTCTTAAAAAAAATAGAATTTATGAAAAAGTGAAAAGCTATTTCACATTGGTAAAAATGTGAATAATTTATTGAAAGCTGCGTTGCTGATGCCAGCTAGCTTGCAAATATTAGTTACGAGACTGGTGAAAACACGAAGCGATTTTAGAACTCAGAAATGTAAGTGGGCCTAGGTTCGCAAGAATTTGATCCAGAGGACTGACAAAGAATGAAACTTGCTGAATCCAAGCGCGTTAAAGCTGAATATTGAATTATATAAGCCAAAATTAGTCTGAAACCATAAGCCCGCCAATTTGGAAACAGCCAATACACACCCCCATCTCAACCTATGGCCACCTAGCAACTGTTATATTTCTGCTTAATCTTTATTAGTAAAGAGATATTAATCCTTAGAATCATAGTGTAACAATATGTTTTTATTTGGTTTTCATTAAATTTTTCAAAATGTTTCACCAAGTCGATTCGGGAAATACATTGGTATTCATATATCTATGCAAAAATGTGCTCCCATGATCTGGTAAGCAAATTTTTCCCCATACCTAGTTTTTAGAGTGGTCGAAAGCTCATATTGATTGAGGCAGGTTTTGAGCAATTTCAGCTGAGACTTTATTCAAAGGAGCGTTTCAATGTTGGACATGCACAACCTGGGACAGCTTTATAACGGTAATGAAGGAGAAGAAAATCCTCTATCTTGTGTTTATTTTTCAGAACAGCTAAAGTTTATTTTTGAATTATTTAAGATTTTCTGGCCAAATTTAGATGTTATAATTAATAAAAATAATTGTATAAAACTTTCAGAAAATGTTATTTTAGACCTGCTATTTATTTAGAACATTTTAATAATGATGTGCGGGTCGCCGATTTTTCCGGCCCGGGCAGACCCGTGCCCGCTGTTCAACACTGAGCCCGCCCGAGCGTGATTGCATTACTTACCTGAAATTACTCAAGATCCAATAAAACATTACTATCAGCTGTTCACATAGCTGTTAAATGTAAACAGAGATATTGTATTTTGAGATATAATAAACGGAACGGACTTACAATACTTTATCTTTTCTTCTCTATGCCAGCCCGTGGCCCGCCCGAGCCCGAGGGCTATGGACCTGCCCACACCACTACATTGTATATCACATATATACTAATAACCTAAACATTTGTATTACGCTTTTATTATTTTACATTTCATTAATAAAAATAACGGTTTTAGTTAATAAGTTTGAAAATAAAATGCATAATATATGGGTCCGATTTATATTGGATAAAGGCAAAATTGTCAATATTGTAAAGCCCCTCGCAACATATGTTGTTTACAGAATAACATATTAATAGAAATTACCTAAAGACTACAGTGGTATTTTGTAATTCATCACCTGATAATGAATATTGAAAAACGCAATTCATGATTTCCACACAAAAGCAACAAAAGAATTTTCCAAATATATTTCGCTATCAATAACTGACAACTGTCTGGTCATTTCACAATCATCAATCATCAAATATTTTTGATTTGAAGTAGAGAAGTAGATAGTGCACTCAGTTTTGAAACTGTTTCATTCTTAATTTTATATATATATATATATATATATATATATATATCTCAATTATTTCATCGTCTTTGTCATTAGTAACATCTACTAATGAGTTTTGAATTTAAAGTGGCTATAGTGCAAACCCATGCACCGTCCAAAAATTAAAAAAATTGAGATAATGATGAATTTTGCATTTGAAAGTGGCTGCTTAAAATCCGTCATTTAAAAAACGATTTTTCCAGAGATTGAGTTCTCTGAATTATTTTAGTTGTCGAAAAGATGGTTATATCATGCACATGAATTGAAGAAAGTCAAAGCATTACGTGGAGCCAGGCTGCTTAATGCACTTCCAGTGTTCATTCGGAATGTAGAGAATCGATCTGAATTTAAGAAGTTGCTTAGATCAAACTACTTCCTAAAGCAGTCTAATGAGCTCACTTTTTGAAGTATTAGTTCTTATTCGCTTGGAATAGATTGCGTTTANCCGGGCAGACCCGTGCCCGCTGTTCAACACTGAGCCCGCCCGAGCGTGATTGCATTACTTACCTGAAATTACTCAAGATCCAATAAAACATTACTATCAGCTGTTCACATAGCTGTTAAATGTAAACAGAGATATTGTATTTTGAGATATAATAAACGGAACGGACTTACAATACTTTATCTTTTCTTCTCTATGCCAGCCCGTGGCCCGCCCGAGCCCGAGGGCTATGGACCTGCCCACACCACTACATTGTGGATCACATATATACTAATAACCTAAACATTTGTATTATGCTTTTATTATTTTACATTGCATAAATAAAAATAACGGTTTTAGTTAATAAGTTTGAAAATAAAATGCATAATATATGGGTCCGATTTATATTGGATAAAGGCAAAATTGTCAATATTGTAAAGCTGGTACTTTTATGCCCCACACAACATATGTTGCTTACAGAATAACATATTGATAGAAATTACCTAAAGACTACAGTGGTAATTTGTAATTCATCACCTGATAATGAATATTGAAAAACGCAATTCAAGATTTCCACACCAAAGCAACAAAAGAATTTTCCAAATATATTTCGCTATCAATAACTGACAACTGTCTGGTCATTTCACAATCATCAATCATCAAATATTTTTGATTTGAAGTAGAGAAGTAGATAGTGCACTCAGTTTTGAAACTGTTTCATTCTTAATTTTATATATATATATATATATATACATATATATATATATATATATATATATATTACAATTTATGCAACGGCTTAAGGTTCAAATGCCTAATGACCAATTTTTTTTAATGTAATCTTATTAAAAATAAAGACCTGTATGACCACAGATTTTTTCCCATTCTCATATTGTGATAAATTTTTCGGTCTATGTCCGATTCAGTTTTGCAAGATTTGCTCCCTTACATCTATTTCTGGACGCGTAATGAAATGTATTGAGCCGAAATTAACCATTAGTATTCAAATTGGATGCTTAATTAAGATATTATAGACATATTTTAGTTTTGTAAATATGGTAAAATTGCAGATAAATAGAAAAGAAATGCAAATGTAAGTTCAAAATGGTTTTATACAATGTTTGGTTTTCTGATCCCTGGCTCTAATTGAAAAGCTATATTTGGTTGCTTAAGAGATTTGATGTAAAAAATCTCTTAGCATTTGCTATCCTTGAGCTTCTGTTTCGGGAATATCTTACAAATACATTTATGACTCTGTTGTGTTGTGTTGTGCCTATTGTGTGACACATAAGTCTTTTGCTCTTTTGTCGTGTTGGTTGTTTTGAGAAAAAAATCTCACAACAGTATAGCTAGATATCCACAATTAAATATATTCAATTAGATTAGCTTCCATTGGTTATGCCTATTGTAAAGTTACACCTCAATTTCGATTTCACAACTTATGAAACAATCCGAGTGAATCATTGGAAATATAACATTTCGAAAATATCTTGATATGAACGTTGAATCATAATTTAAAGTACACCTTTATCAATCAAAATGTTAAAAGGTTTGTAACAAATATCAAGTACTCTTTGCAGGCATTAGTAGCTCATTTGCTTCCTTTTGCTTGCTTGAGTAGCACTATAAAGCTGCAAAAATTAAAAATGTGAAGTCCTTTGAAATTAATTAAAAAATATGTTGTTAAAACAAATTTACATAAAGAAAATGTCATTTTTTCTTTTTCAAATGCTATGAAGAATTTATCAGAAATAGAGTTGACGACATTAAAAATTACAAATTTATCAAGACTGGATATTTTTGGATCAAGTCAGGAAATATCAAGTTTCCTTCCTTTACTTAAACTGTCAGGTCACTTCACAATCATCAATCATGAAGTATCTTTGATTTGAAGTAGATAGTGCACTCAGTTTTGAAACTGTTTCATTCTTGATTTCATATATATATATACTGTATATATATATATATATGTCGTGCTCAATCATGTGTCTTGCTCAATTCTAGATTTGAGCAAACGATATTGCTCAATCGTGATATAGTACGAAAGTTGCGCTATCCTAGAAATGCGCAGGCTATTTTGCTCAATTACTGATAATGAGCAATGTTAAATCGCGTATTGCGCAACTGGCTATTGATTTTCATTCAACTAGCGATATAAAGCCAGCTGCATGTAGCTCACTTATTATATTGTGGAAACTTTACGCTCATATCATGGAAGCAGAATTTAACGAAAAGTTAAAAGTTTGGAGAAATGACCAGACAAATAATTTCATATTATCAAGTGCCGAGTATGAAGATCTGTGGAAGAAAGTAACAAGTTTGAATGGTGATGAAACGAAAACTAAAACGACAAAAGAATACAGACTTAGAAAACGTTATGTTCCTGTCAATATTGCCGGTATCAAACGATTAAAGAAGTTTGGCACAGACGACTATTTTATACCTATGGAAGAAATATTTACAGTTATAAAGGAAGCTCATGATCAAGGTCACGGTGGTTACAAACGAACACTAGCCAAGTTGAAAACCTATTGCAATATAAGCAGAAAAATGGTCGAATTCTTTGTTAGTATTTGTGAGGCATGTCAGCAGAAGAAGTGCCAAAAGAAGAAATTGGTTGTTAAGCCAGTTAGAAGCAAAGATTTTTTATCCAGAGGTCAGGTTGATCTTATAGACTGGAGAACAGAACGAGATGGAGAATATAACTGGATTCTCAACTATCAAGACCACTTTACTAAGTTTGTTATTCTTAAACCACTGAAGACTAAGCGTGCGGAGGAAGTTGCATTTGCCCTTGTTGACATCTTTTTAACTTTTGGAGCACCGAATATACTACAAAGTGACAACGGGAGAGAATTTGTTAATCGTGTTATTGAAGAATTAGCAGCATTGTGGCCAGGTATGAAGATAGTACATGACAGAGCAAGACATTCGCAATCTCAAGGAAGTGTGGAACGGGCGAACAGAGATGTCGAGGACATGCTTAGAACATGGATGAAAGACAACAAGACTACCAAATGGTCCGTCGCTTTAAAATTCATACAATATTACAAGAATTCTTCTCTGCACAGGGTACTGAAACAATCTCCAATGGAGGCTCTCTTTGGTACAGTATCTACGCCTTTGAATAGTCGCTTACCAAAAAATGTTCTTGACAGTATACACAATGAAGATGACTTAGAAGCAGCACTTATGCAAGCGAATGGAGACGAAGTTGAAAGAGACGAAGTTGGAGAAGAAGCTGAAGGAGAAGAAGTTGGAGACGAAGTTGAAGGAGAAGTTGGAGATGAGGATGGTGAAATAGCGGCGGTAGAGTCAGTTCGAAAAGAAGCACGTTGCAGAGCTCGCCGATTAGCACGTGATGGTCAACAATCGCAGGCAGAAGAAATGACACGACGATCTAAGAAAAAGTTGGATCCTATCAAAATTGGTGATACTGTACTTGTTCCCATATCTCAATTTGATCGTTCTCGAGCATCTTTGAAAAACCTACTGGGAATAGCTACTGAAGGAGACGACTCTTCCGGATACATCATTAAAACCAAATATGGTATCTTGGACACAAGACTATTTAATGGGTTTATTCTCAAGTCATCCGTTATATTGACTCTCACAGAAGATAGTCCAAACAATATATTATCAATTCGGGCAGCTGCCAAACAGGAGAGCATTGGTATAGGCGGCACAGGTCAAGGTTATTCAAAGTGCAATTGTACTGGAACATGTCAGAGAAGAACATGTAGATGTAAAAAAAACTCGTTAAAATGTTCCACTCATTGTCATCCAAATGTTTGAACAAACTGTGACTTTATTAAGCTGTACTACTTAATTTTTTATTTGTGTTTTTTCGAACATAATACATGCTTTTTGCGCAATCTTGTGTTTGGTATAACTCGTTTATAGTAATTGGGCAAATTAATTGGGCAATACGCAAAAAGAGCAATTTTGATGCTCAATTCTAGAATTGAGCAATACCGTTTGCTCAAATCTAGAATTGAGCAAGACACATGATTGAGCAATTTATGCAACAACTTAAGGTTTAAATGCCTAATGTTCAACTTTTTTTAATGTAATATATATATATATCTATATATATATATATATATATATTTATACCTTAATGAGAACACAAGTTTTAAACATTGTGTTTAACACTTTTTGGGGTTCAAGTATAGTTAATGAAGCATCAATGGCTGCTTCAGCGTTAACATTCCGAAAAGCGAAGTTGCAGACTAGTGGGATTTTCAAAATATATTGAGTTTGGAAAAATAATTATAGTGTGTAACGTTAGATGCGGAGTATTCTGGTTTTGAAGTATCGTTCATTATTTTGTTATTACCACCTAAATACCGGACTAAAAGACGTTGGTCAAGCATTTCAGATTTAGAATATGACAACCAACCAAGAGGCAAACAGAGAATGATAGTGGAGTATATGGTAAAGCAGACTTGTCAACGAGCTGCACAATCCTTGAGCTCGGCTCGGCCAGGCTCAACTCGATTTGCTTTTGAGTATTTTCAATAAAGCTCGTTTTAACTCGATAATTTTGTTTAAAAACATTTTAATTAAGATTATGAGAAAGGCATATTTAATGAAAAAAAAGAAATATCTGCATAATCAAATTCACGAGCAGAACTATAAATTTGCATTTTTTAAAATCTCATTTTATTGGGCTCATTGTATGTCAATTGCATTGTTCAAACTCGACTCGGCTCTTTATGTATTTGATTTTTGAAACAAATAAAATTAATCATTGCCTCTATTTCCAATTAATTCATTCATTTTTAGAAATGAAAAGGGCTGCAGTGATTACGTAATACTGACTGACATTGAACGTATTTTTTGTGTTTTCCGGCTAGAGTCAGTCCTTGAGAATAACCTGAAGGAACTAAATAAGGCTAAATAAACTGCTTCCTTGTATTTTTTCCTCTTTATTTTTCCAAACATTTCTAAAGTACAATTTCATTTGTATATAAAATCGCAACCAATGAATTTATTTTTGTGAAAATTGTTAAAGATGTAGTTCAAAGGTGTACCTTTCACGGTGCTAAAGCTCATTACTTTATCTTTAATATTTTAAAAAAAGATGGGAGGAGCTGAATCGCCCCCCTCAGTGCTTTGCTGACATTTTATACTTCAGTGTGTTTAGGGTTAATCTAAAAGGTCAAAATACTCAAGCAAACCCACATCAGGAGCTAAGTGCAAGTGCGCCTGTCAGTTACAACACTGACTTTGAATGAAACCCCATACATTTCTGTACTTTGCGTGATTATATTAAGAAAAAATTTCACTTTGAAGTTTGTTTGTTTTTTTCAAGAGCATTTTCTACTTTTAGGTAAATTCCCAATGATTAAGTAAGTAATAAAAAACAAAAATTCTAGATGTAATTTCATCCCAAATGAAGTTCTCAATATCACGTACAGCATGGTTGTCGATTCTTGATATTGTAAAATATATTTAAGGATGAAGTTAATAAAGTCAATAAATTATAGTCTTTTGCAAGTTTCTTTGTAAATGTGGTCTTATTTACTAGAGTCCAAACCTAACATTTCATCAATTTCTTAATTTTACTTGAACTTTATTCCATATTAACACTAACGTGGGAATCCAATGGGATAGGATGGGATGGAATAGGTATGCATTGCTTGGGATTGGATGGGATGGTACAGAAAAATATTTCCCAAGAACAAGTCTGATAAATATTCAATTCATGATGTCCGTAGAAATGGCACTATAAGCATTGGGTATATTGTGCTTTTGACAGGCATGAATGTTTTTTGTCAAAGAAATCTACGTTGTAATCTCAACGGCAGAGCTGCACCATGCCGTGCTTTATTCCGTGCCGTGCTTAAGATTTTGCGTTATTGATCCGTGCTGTGCCTAAAATTTATTGAATATACCTCCGCCAGAACTACAACTTTTTGTACTATTTTAACGTTCGTATTACTTTATGCTAGTATCTGTTTGATAATATAAACGATTCTAAGAAATATATTTGCATAGAAATTACATTGCGGGAATTCTTAAAATGCAATAGCAATATTCGAATTCTCAAGCCCGTCGCTATGCTACATAATTTTGCAAAATTTCAAACATTGCTAATAGATGTATTTGATATTTTATTTTGCGATTTCTGTCGAACATTCATAAGCCATATTTAATACATAACAAATAATCTGCTACGTATTATTTAATGTTTCAAAGTTTATAGTTTATGGCTTAAATATAACATTATTTATCTATGTAGAAAACGTTTTCCAAAATTATTATCTACCTCTATTTAAATTTTCATATTTTTAGATTAACATGCATTCAATTAAAATCTAAGCAAGCCCTATTTCAATACTTTTTCAAAAATAAAGTTTTTGTTTTTCACTGCTTATCAAAAGTGATCACAATATTTTTATATAAAACCGGACGCATAATTTTATTCTAAAACTCTGGCGTAAAATATTTTTTTTCCGAAAATTAAAGTAAACTATAGCAAGCAAAGTATTACAATTACACATGTAAGTGACTGATTTGTTACTTTGAATTCGATGTATTTGTCACAACTGCAAGTGCATTACGGTTTTCTGACCCAACCCAACTCAAACATCTTTTACAAAAAACGGATCCAACATAATTGGAGGTCTCTAAAATTTGTCAGTGAACTGTACAGTTCAGACTAGAGATGTGTGCTGTGCGGTAGCAAAAGAACCTTTTTTGTTCTTTGTAGTTGTTTTATTGTCTATTTTTGGTTTGCATTAATGTACACATTTGTACTGCATTTGTTCATGTGTCATAATTTTTTCGTGAGGGGCATTTGTTTTGAGGTGCATCACAGTAAAATACAATGCAAAAGTGCGGTGGGTAAAATACAATGCAAAAGTGCGGTGCGGTATGAAGTTAATGAACCACGCACATCTCTAGTTTAGACTCTCAAACCTCCGTAGCTCTCACCTAGTGCAATATTTACCTAACCAAACACTATACCCATCAGTTGAATTTACCCTATCCAATATATATATATATATATA
>CABFPE010001002.1:68177-82081 GCA_900660155.1 Hofstenia miamia | reverse complement strand
TATATATATATATAAATTAACAGACAAACTTGTTGGCTTGTGCCTATCATAACTATTAATATTTTTACTTTGTGACGAATTTGATATTAACAATATAGGTAAATTTGAAATAGACATGCATGTGAAATCATTACAAATATTACAGAGATGTTTTGTATCTTAGCATGTTTGATCTTAACGATTATTTATAGTGAAATTCACTCAGTAAAAGTAAACATCTCCTATGTTTAGATATGATCGAAACATGCCCTATAGAATTTAATACAAATATAAATTTAAAGTTCATATGATTTACTTGCCTAAACTTGCTAAAACCCTAAAGTACTTGAAATATGGATTTTATTTAAAGTAGAATAAATTGTCTTGAAAGAAAAAACCCTGTCTGAACAGAAATTCAATTTAAAGTTAAGTAAAGTAAGTTATTAGGAAATCATTGGACGTTTTTTCATTGCACTTTAGAGAAAATCTGTAAATTACATAAAAAATATGCAGATTTAAAAGTTGATTTTTAACTATTTCTGAAATAATAATCAATTTACTGGCCAAACAAATTTTTTGTACAACAAATTGATATATTGACTTTTAAACCAAAAAAATAAAAACATCAAGATATCACAATTACAACAAATATTTACATTTACGCACAATAGAGTTGCGCTAAATTTATGCAACACGTTCTCAAACATTTTTAAACAATCATTAATTAATTTAAAAAAATAAAGACAGTTTGCTATCAGCAGATTCACTCACCAATGACGTACCCATGGCTCCCCATGCAGCAAAACTTCAAATTTCATCTGAGTTATATATTTAATGTATACAAACAGCAATGTTGAACCAATGCATTTATATACACATACAATAAACCATCAAGTTAAAGGATATTGCAGATATGAAACTAATACATTTTTATGTGCACTGAGGATTCAGTAATTTCAATTTCTTCGGTTTGGTTAGGGTTCGGGTAAGATGCGGTGTATTTTGGGAAATTTCGAGTACTTTTGGTTTCGGATACGTGTTTAAAAAATTGGTTCAGTTTCAGTTAAAAATTATGTACCAACTGTTTTACGGAGTTCCCTTAATACCCCGACTACAGTAGATTGTGTTGATTTGATGTGTTTCTTTCCATAGAAAATGTATAAAATGAGAGAATTATTTTTGAAAATTTCAATTTTTTTAAGGCTTCATTTAGTAAATAAAGTAAATAACAATATATTGCCATTTTGAAAATGCATTGCTGTGTGTATGAAAATTTCTTACCAGGTGGTTTCCAAATTCCTTGCTCAGTAGACGAAGGCATATCTAAATGCAAAACTTAGTTTGACTTTTAGCAAAAGTTTTTATTCAATTGAAATTCCTAAGCTTAAAATGGAATCAGAAAAGTTTTAATAAAAATTCACAATTCGGATCATAGAAAAATTAAGATTCAGTTAAAAACTGCATATGCATTAACACTGAATTTTGGAAAATTCTGTTAATTATTTCCTGGCAATTCTAATAATGATATATTCTACTCTATTTCATATAAGAGAGATACGTTTTTACTTCAATATTTGAAAATGTTCTAAAAGAATGTAACTACAAAATTATTACTTCTTAAAATAAAATTAAAAATTTTTCATGAATTCAGAATAGGTGTAAAAGAGAATGCCTATATTAATAAATTACTGTCATGTGACATCCATTTGCGACATGTAAGTTGTTATATTTATAGTATGAAAACTCATTGGGATTGAAATTGACATTCTTAAGGCCAAAGATACAACAATTGACCAGAAATATATTCAAAGAAATTCCTAGTTTTATGCTATTGGTACCTGTGTCAAAACCTTTCAAAGGTACTGGGATTCTTTTATGGCTACAACAATAATTAGGGAAACTAGCATCACGTTCTCAAAATTTTCGCCATTATTTTCAAATTTTGACAAAATGTTATTTTTCTTTCTGAGAACATACGGAATTAACAGATAGGCACTCCTTTCCACTGTTCAAATTTTTGTACATTTAATTGTAAGAGTTAGACCCAAACTACATGCAAAAATCAGGTTTGTCCAGAAGAGGGGTACCTTAAACGCAAAAAAGATCCTGATCCTGCATCATGCAGCATTAGTGAAAGATAGAAAACTGCACAATCATTATAACTATTTTTAAACTTTACCCTAAATTTTTTCAACAAAAAAGTTCCACATTAATATTGCTCTAATATCACAAAGTCTTGGTGTTCTTCAAATTGAATACGAATAAATCGAAATCTGCATCTAGAATACTTGAAGAAAAAAGATTATTTGTTCACAACCCTAAGCTTTTTTGATTTTGATGACAAGAAATTCTCTATAATAATGCGTCAAGCAATTACCAACTAAATGTAGGAAAGCCATTCGCAAGCTGCTTCTCTAAATACTGTTTCCCATGACAAAGTACCAATTAGGTTCTTGAACATTTTTAAATTTATAATTCTCGAAAACTACGTACAAATGTGCCTGGAAGTTGGGTTTTGTTAACCATAGGAAATCATTTTTTGTAGTTATTTTTGGGCAGTGTTTCTGGGTCACTAGTTAACAATTTTTACTAAAAGTCAGAGTATGCCCGGAATTCCTAAATTTGTTAAAATTGGTGCTAGGTTTAAGCAAAGTTTATCCGCTTTTATCATACGCGTATTGAATTTTTTACTTTATTCCTAATACTAAACTAAATTCTATTTCTCGTTAGTTAACCGTATATATAACAGTAGAGTTTTCCAGATAAATTAAAGAAACATATCCCTGCACACTGCACACATTGATCAAGAATGGGCACTCTGCCTACAGAAGAAGAACTCATTGAGGTTAATTGCCTCTCCTGAGGTATTTAAACTCCTTGGTGGCCAAAAACTTTCAAATAAGAAAAAATTCAATGAATTTTAAAAATTCAGATTCTTTACAAAAAATACTTAATATTTTCAAGTACTTCTGGCAAATCAATACTCTTTACTACAAATGTTTTCCATTATATGGTAGCGCAACCATCAACATCCCAAGATTTCCAAAAAGCTAAATTGGTTAGAAGGAAATTGCTAGATTGTACTGATTAAAGTTAAATGTCCATCACTGTCTATATGAAATTATCCTGAGACTAAAACTCTTGAAGCTTTTTTCTCTTCTGCTAAAACATTTTTATAAATCTACTTCTGGGTTTATTTCACTCTTTTCTCTTCTGCTAAAACATTTTTAAAAATCTACTTCTGGGTTTATTTAACTTTTTCTCTTCTGCTAAAACATTTTTAAAAATCTGGGTTTATTTTACTTTGAATCTAAATGCAAGTTTTTGTGAATTTTTGGATATATANTATAGCATTAATTGTAATTTCAATTAATTTAAACAAATTTATTATATATATATATATATATATATATATATATTCGTTCTACGTCATTTGGGGTGTTTCTGTCACTCCATAGTCCTTAATTACGTTGCTGAAAGACGGGAAATTCCGGTAAACCAACAAAAACATGACTTTTTATATCAACCTAAATGCCTATTAACTGCATTTCGATGATTATCGTCATATGGGGTAACTTTATAACCCCAAGTTATTTGATCTAAAAAATATTAAGAATACTGTATTATGTTAAATCATTTTATATCTTACATTGCATACTTATCCAATGCTACTTCTTTCAGATCTCTAATGTTGCTTGTATATAGTTGAGGAAGTTGTGATGAAGCTCTTTCAATCATGATTCAAAATTCAAGTAATGAAGATATTTTGATGATAGTAGTTCGCCTGGATTAGGAAATTTTGAAACCTAATATTGAGAATGAAATATGTTCAATTTTTACCTGTGACCCGACCTGGCCTGACTAACATTAATCCGTACCCCAAACCAATCAAAGAATGATTATTTGTATAATACACGCAAAAATGTTTCAGTATAAAAGCATCAATGAAAACAAGACAAAATGAATAAAAAATACAAGTATAATTAGAATCTATTAGTCTTTAAAAATTTTAAAGATTGAAGGGTTTTACTTCTTAAATTGTTCCTTAATTCTGTTAGTGTTCTTCCTCCTTAACAATAATAAATGACCCGCGACCCGATTTTCTAAGGATGCCGAGCAACTCCATCTGTCGAATTTTTTATTTGACTATCGGACGAGTTGACTCGTAACCACCCTGAATGATATACAGAAATAGTAATTGCAGTATTAGGTCAAATCCAAAACATCTTGGCAATGCTGGACGACAATTATGTCGACAGTCTAACTCAAATATCAACATGCACCCTGGTTTGAAAGGAGGCATCATCAAAAGAATTTGATTTTAAATGTTCTCCATTCTTGAAATCCTTAATGTATCTCAATGAGTACAATTTACAACCAACTTCATAGAAGAAAACAGGAAAATGAACAAACGATAAGTCTTTATTGCACTGGTCGGATAGTCACATGAGTTTGTCTTTAATATGATAAATTTTGCTTTAAATTTTTTTACATCGCTCTTGCTAATATTTAACAAGCATTTTAAAATAAGATTATAAAAAAGGTTTAGTGAATGAAAGAGTAAGAAAAATCTGCATAAACAAATTAAGAAACAGAACTATAAATTTGCTTGGCGTAATAAAGGCTCATTTTGGGATCGTTGTGTATCCAATGCAGTGTTCAAGCTCGGCCCGGCTTGGCTTGATACGTTAGAAGCTCGGCTCATTGACAAGTCTGGTAGTAATAATTGTATTAATCCCGGTATAAAATACATATATTATATGTAACTATATGCGTCAATTGATGAGTGACTCTATGATATTAGAGAAGACAAGGTCTCTACTTGAAAAAGAACGGAGAAGATAATTTTTTTCATCCAAATATTTACAAAATATACAGAAAAGTATTACAAGATTTCAAGTTTTGTTGTAAACTGAATGCTATAAATGAAAGAATTTATGTAGATTGAACAAAACTCTTTAAATTTATTGTATATTAAATAATATGGAATTAATACCAAAGTTACCCCAAAAGAGGATGTCCATATTTTAAAAGTAAAGACGTAGAATGGGATATATATATTATGATTATTATTATAAAGAGGCTTTTATTTAAAAAATAATAACTTACAAATATATTAATTTGCATTAATAAAAGTTTAATCTTTGTTTTGAGCGAAATGGATTACAAGGGCAGATGATATAATGGGTGCAAGGATCTTCAATAGTATAATTTGATTTTAAAAACTTGCAAAAAAGTCTTTTAAATTGTGATTTATATCTTTTGCTGCACTAAGAAGAGACATTGATGTTTTCAAATGAATGAAATTTGCTAATGATATAAAAATATTGAAATGTCTTTGATTTTCTACAAATTTTGCTTTCAAAGATAATCTGATTTGAAATTCTTAGATTTGAACGACGTACAGTCTTTAAGTATACAAAGTTAGTGATTTTTAAATCAAATTTATGGCTTTATTGCAGATCAGGGGACTCTGATTTCTACAAGTCGAAGTGACATTAAATAACATGCTAAGGGTTTACGTCATCAAATGCTAAAAATTATATTAGCATGGTGCATTTCTTTGATAGAAATAAAAGACTTGTTACATGATTTCAATTACTTTGAGATATGTTCACTCCAACAAAAATTTTTTGAAATGTTAACACCGAGATGCTTAACAGTTATTCTGACAAGAAACAATTATTGCGTTAGCTGCCATTGGGTTATGACATACCCCAACCAAGGAAACTGCAAGTAAAGTCCATTGTTCACAAATATAACCGAAGCAAAATGTACATAATATATACCTTGCTCTGAAGCAGAATTAAATTTGGTTGTTTCCTTATAAATCAATTATAATTATTCCTGAATTTTATTTACACACATGCACACAATTTTCTTTGAACTGATCTTTCTAGAACATTTTGATTTGCATTCGGTATAGAGTTACTTATTATTGCCACTTGCAAAGGTCACTTAGGTTTGAGTTGAACATGTGATTTGTTTTTTGTAACCAACACGGTTGATATCTATCTACACAATATATTAGCACGACATGCTTAAACAGTAAATTATACTATATCTCAGAGATGGAATCGGATCCAAAATTTTCAGATCCGATCCCGATCCAACACTTTAAGACCCGGATCCGATCCCAATTAAAACAATTTTTGATTTTTGGATCCGAAGTGGATCCCAATATAAATTCTAAAAATAGATAAAAAAGAACTTTGGAACGTGTCCATGAATTCTTACTATTTTCGCAAAACTATATTTTAATTAATTTCCATTTATTCCATTCGTTTATTCTGCAGCTTTTATTCAACAAACTGCTGCAGGCTATTAAAATTTTGTATTGATTTTGTTGTTGTTCTATACAATTTCTGTTTCAGGATGCGCCAAAAACTACTGTCGTTTCCAACTTTTGGTATGGGCAAAAATTTCTACAAATAATGTAGATATCTACAAATAATGTAGATATTAATTAAAATGAGCATAATATTAAAATTATATATTATTTCGTTTTTTTACTCAGCAACAACCATAACAATTAACTGCGAGTAGCAAGTTATTGACTATTTTCAGGATTTTCTAGAATTTACTCAAGCATTATAGACATGCTTTGGATAAATGACAAGAAAAAAGTACGTCAGATAAATCCTTCAACAGATTATAGTGTAATCTAAGCATCAAAAACCATAAAAACACTAAAATCCCAAAAATATGGTTGAGTGCCATTTTAAAGGTGACAGTAACGCTTGTTTTCATTTGTTATGGTTCTGTTAATTATGATAGTTTTAGTAGTTCTAAGATGGTATCAAAGAATACATTTATTTTTACAATTCTCTAGCATAATGTATTCTACAAATGAGTGTGGTAGTCTGTTATAACTTTTAGAATGCATTAAGACATTTCATAACCTCTGCCAAAGTATTCCCAATATGTGTATTTTTCATGAATAGTGATATGTAAAATATATTAACTATATAGCTATCAGTAAATCTGTTTTTAATCCTTACCTGAATATCTTAATCGTATCTAACAATTTAGCAGAATTTTAGCAGTTGGAACAAGTCGTGGCCCAGGCCACACCCAATCCATAGTTGCTGCAGTACAGGACTTCAAGGCTAGCTTTGCATCATTAACCTCTTTTTAATGAAATATATGTATATATTTTGCTCTATTCTCATAAAGCATATATATGTATATATATATATATATATATATATATATATATATAATATATTATATATATATATATATATTAATGTTGTTTAAGTCTTTTTATTGTTTCAATCATTATTTTATATGTTGTGACCATATTTAAAATAACTATGAGCATTTTAGTTAACATTGGCATGCAATGAATACCCTACTATAAATAAAATATTTTTCTTTAGATGTATTGAAAAGCATTGTTGCCGCCAATAAATGGGATGTGCCAAAAGCTGCTGTAAATCAGTTGGATTCGGAACTTAGTCGCAAATCCCAAAAAGCTTTTGTTCTAAAAACTTCTTTTTGGACAAAACAGTGTTTATCTTTGTTTGACAATCGATTATTTATTTTAATTTATTGTACTACATAAATTAGAAGCATTAGTTATCTTATTAATATTAATTTAGATATAACGCTCTTTATACATTGATATCTTATTAGTGATCTTATTAGTGGTCTGTTATTCTTGTTAGGGGCACTATTAGTAATCTTACTAAGACTAGCAAAATTCGAATCTTAGGGATGGATGGATACACAATATTCTTCCAGAAGTCCATATGTAAGCTTAGAGGGCTTTTGACTTCTCTGGAATAACTTCAGTGTCAATTATTTTTAACTTTGTTTGTAATAGATATCTTGTATTGCATATACCAATAGTAATATAGAATGAGAAATTTTTCAAAATGTTCTCTAATTAGAAATATATTTATCGCAACAGTATTTCTACCCAATTTAAGAACACATATTTAAAAATTTTTAGTTTTCAATGTCTTTGACTTCTCATGAAATATTCATGAATTTAATATTTGAAGCTCCTAATTGAATTATAAATGTTCATTTATTTTAGATTAAGGGCTTTTTGTTACATACAGCCATAATAAATGCACATTCAATTAAAATTTCGAACCTGTTTGTGTTTGTGAAACCTGAAGAACAAGTGGCAAAAAAGAAAGACAGTTTTCTACCAGCAGATTTACTCACAAATGCGTACCCAATGGCTCCCCATGCAGCAAAACTTCAAATTTCATCTGAGTTATATATTTAATGTATACAAACAGCAATGTTGAACCAATGCATTTATATACACATACAATAAACTATCAAGTTAAAGGATATTGCATATATGAAACTAATACAATTAATGTGTACTGAGGATTCAGTAAATTCAATTTGTTAGGTTTGGTTCTCTTCAGTTCCGTTTCGGGTACAAAGTCCTTGTAAAGTCGGATACAGTTTCGAGTAAGTCCACATATTCCGGGTAAACCCCAGCTACTTCAAAATGCTCTAAGAAGGCTTTAATTCAATAATTATTTATTTATTGATGGCGTTTGCTTGGTAAGGTTCTTGGGAATCAGGTCTTTATTAGCACAGCTGCAATAATTAAATGTTTATATTATTGCTAGCGCATTCAAAATAACAATAGAGGATACCTGTTTAAAAAATCGGTTCGGTTTCGGTTAAAAATTCTTTACCCGATTCAAACTGTTTTACAGAGTTCCGTTAATACCCTGACTACAGTAGATTGTGCTAATTTGATGTGTTTCTTTCCATAGAAAATGTATAAAATTTTTTAAGGCTTCCTTTAGTAACAAGTAAATAACAATATATTGCCATTTTGAAAATGCATTGCTGTGTGTATGAAAATTTCTTACCAGGTGGTTTCCAAATTCCTTGCTCAGTAGACGAAGGCATATCTAAATGCAAAACTTAGTTTGACTTTTAGCAAAAATTTTTATTCAATTGAAATTCCTAAGCTTAGAATGGAATCAGAAAAGTTTTAATAAAAATTCTCAATTCTGAGCATAGAAAAATTAAGATTCAGTTAAAAACTGCATATGCATTAACACTGAATTTTGGAAAATTCTGTTAATTATTTCCTGGCAAATGTAATTATGATATATTCTACTCTATGCCATATAAGAGAGATACGTTTTTAGTTCAATATTTGAAAATATTCTAAAACAATGTAACTACAAAATTATTACTTCTTAAAATAAAATTAAAAATTTTTCATGAATTCAGAATAGGTGTAAAAGAGAATGCGTATATTAATAAATTACGGCCAAGTGACATCCATTTACGAAATGTCAGTTAATAATGATAATAATAATATTTATTTTGCACTTACAATCCTTGGATTGAATAATAGTGCATTCAACTAAAATTTACAATTCAACTTAAATTAAAAATGGACATTACAGCATCTCTGCAATTCTAAAAGAGGAGGATGAGGCTAACTATGTATTAGAGATACAGATAATCAGTTGTTATATTTAAAGTATTAAAACTCATTGGCATAGAAATTGACATTCTTAAGGCCAAATATACAACAATTGACCAGAAATATATTCAAAGAAATTCCTAGTTTTATGCTATTTGTACCTGTGTTAAAACCTTTCAAAGGAACTGGGATCCTTTTATGGCTGGAACAATAAATAAGGAATCTAGTATCACGTTTTCAAAATTTTCGTCATTGTTTGCAAATTTTGATAAAAAGTTATTTTTCTAAGCACTGTACAAATTTTTGTGCATTTAATTGTAAGAGTTAGACGCAAACTACATGCAAAAGTCAGGTTTTTCCAGAGGAGGGGTACCTGAAACGCAAAAAAAGATTCTGAACCAGCATCATGCAGCATTAGTGAAAGATAGAAAACTACACAATCATTATAACTATTTTTAAACTTTACCCTAAATTTTTTCAACAAAAAAGTTCCACATTAATATTGCTCTAATATCACAAAGTCTTGGTGTTCTTCAAATTTGAATATGAATAAATCGAAATCTGCATCTAGAATACTTGCAGAAAAAAGATAATTTGTTCACAAACCTAAGCTTTTTTGATGTTGATGACAAGAAGTTCTCTTGTAAGAATGCTTCAAGCAATTACCAACTAAAGGTAGGAAAGCTATTCGCAAGCTGCTTCAATAAATAGTTTTCCATGACAAAGAAAGTACCAATTAGGTTCTTGAACATTTTTAAATTTATAATTCTCGAAAACTACGTACAAATGTGCCTGGAAGTTGGGTTTTGTTAACCATAGGAAATCATTTTTTGTAGTTATTTTTGGGCAGTGTTTCTGGAGTCACATGGTCAAACTGTTGCTCGAAATGTTTAACAATTTTTACTAAAAGTCAGAGTATGCCCGGAATTCCTAAATTTGTTAAAATTGGTGCTAGGTTTAAGCAAAGTTTATCCGCTTTTATCATACGCGTTGTACCTTCAACATTGAATTTCTTATTTCTCGTTAGTTAACCGTATATATAACAGTAGAGTTTTCCAGATAAATTAAAGAAACATATCCCTGCACACTGCACACATTGATCAAGAATGGGCACTCTGCCTACAGAAGAAGAACTCATTGAGGTTAATTGCCTCTCCTGAGGTATTTAAACTCCTTGGTGGCCAAAAACTTTCAAATAAGAAAAAATTCAATGAATTTTAAAAATTCAGATTCTTTACAAAAAATATTTAATATTTTCAAGTACTTCTCCCAAATCAATACTCTTTACTACAAATGTTTTCCATTATATGCTAGCGCAACCATCAACATCCCAAGATTTCCAAACAGCTTAAGTGGTTAGAAGGAAATTGCTAGATTGTACTGATTAAAGTTAAATGTCCATCACTGTCTATATGAAATTATCCTGAGACTAAAACTCTTGAAGCTTTTTTGTATTCTGCTAAAATATTTTTATAAATCTACTTCTGGGTTTATTTCACTTTTTTCTCATCTGCTAAAACAATTTTAAAAATCTACTTCTGGGTTTATTTCACTTTTTTCTCTTCTTCTAAAACATTTTTAAAAATCTACTTCTGGGTTCATTTCACTTTTTTCTCTTCTGCTAAAACATTTTTAAAAATCTGGGTTTATTTCACTTTGAATCTAAATGCAAGTTTTTGTGAATTTTTGGATAACTTGAGGTTCATAGAATATTGTCTGAATATCCATTGCATTGATTGTCACCTCTCATAGAATATGTCATGAGGCGTTCATTATCATCAGTAAATTTAGATCCGGGAACATTTTTACAATGATTTGGGGAGTAATTAGAAAATTTGACATATTGAGACTTCAAAACCATTAAGTCATCGCTAAAATTTATCACATACTTTTTCACCAATATATTTTGGCTAAGCAAATTTAGTAAGTAATGAGGTATTGTGGGGGTTATAATTCTGCAACATAGGCAATTTTGTATTCAAACCAAGAAATCCCGATATTGGATACTGAATATATTTTGAAAGTCCCCGATTTGGGATCTCAAGATCCCGGATTTTCCAAACCAATAGGAATCGTTTATGAACTATTTCAATGTAAATCCAATGTTTGGATAGCAAAGAAATGGGTGAAAGTAATTTATGGGACACCAAATTAGGTAAGTCCCTTCACCTCATTTGGAAGTCACATTCTGTAAATTTTTACCCATTAAATACATTGGATCTTTATAGACTAAAGGTCCCTTATTTTCTAAATATGTGTTAACACTGGAATTTCAATACATATATAGCATATAGAATTATCAACTAGTATCATTTCACTTACGCATCACTGAAATTTTCACTGGAAAGGTTTGAGCTTTCCAGCTATAGTAAAAATCATAGCTTAAATAAACAGCGGCGCATTGATACATTCCGTTGGAATTCAAAACTTGGTATTGATAGCTGCTTTCATTTTGCAATACCCCATTTACACTCCAAAAGTAGGTCATATTTGTACCATCAATAGTCTTTGGAAATACGTTATCTTTCGTAGAGTTAAAATAACAAGTAATGAAAGCTCCAGGGTAAACAATGTTGTCATATAATGCTGCTAAAGTTCTGCCAGAATACTTGATATATAAGTGATCAGGGGGATGAACTGGCACTAAAATTCAAAACATTTTATTAAAAAGTGTATATAGCTTTAGTAATATCCCTAATCAAAAAATTTCATCGCCACATGTGAACATCCAGATAGTGTTTTCAAAATTGTTCACATCCTACAAAAGAGGAAGACTACACAATACTGATTGACTTCAAAATTTGTAGGAGGATCGCATTAATGATGAATCCACAGCAATGATAATTTATTTGCTAAGAACTTAATAATATTTGCGCTAGATCTAAAAGCACATTAAAAACTGCTAATATTTTTGAAAATATTCATCAATTATCCCATTTATAATATATAAATGTAACATTTATTGTTTTACATACAACATTTTTCTGAGGAAATCATCCTTTCTTTGTTCATTCCAAATTTTGAAAACATATTGTGTACAGTATTAAATTTACCACTGAACATGGTAAGTTGTAAAATGGACGTATTTACTTAAATATCAGTAGATATATGAATCATGCACCAAAATACATACCGTTTTGAACTATCAGATTTACTTTGTCAGCTATTGGGCAAGCCTTACCATTTCCAATTTCTGTGAAAAAGACAAAGCTGGAAAAAGGGCAAAGTTGAATTTCAGGAATTAGTTTTTCACCAAATTTGAGAATGTCAATATTTGTAAATCGTAAATCACAGCTGTCATTAGAAATAAGGCTGAGGTTGCCAAAAATTTGGGGATGAACAGTTGGTGTAGAACTATCATACACATAGTCTGTAAATTCTATTTTTCCATTCTCCTTTTTCACCTTGATGTAAAATGAGTTAGCTGTTGTGAAGATTGAGCAGCTATCGACTTTAATGTACAGTTTGCTGAAGCCATTAGCATCAAATTGTAAGTGGCTAAGTAAATCAACTTTGATGTAACAAGGAATTGTGATTGTAGCTCCAAACAAGGTACTATAGGATCTCGTCTCAATATTGGGACCAGCGCCTAAATATTTAAATCTTAAAAAAATTTTTGGAAATTTGATTAGACAATTTCAAAATAATTGTTCAGATGTTATAGCTTGCTTAAGTATGGTTAATTAATTATTCTGCTCTGTATATGTATATGTATATGTATATGTATATGTATATGTATATATATATATATATATATATATATAATGCCGCTCAAAAGTCTGAGACCAAAGGTGTAAATTCGATTGTTATTGCAGCAGGCATAAAATTATGCAAAATATTTAATTGCATTTTCACTAGTTTACATACAGGCTCTTAGCTTTCAGCTAACTCTAATGATGCGCGGCGCTCTGCTGTGTTATTTTGTGTTCGCACAGGCATAATTTTCTCAGCAAGATGACGTTTCAAAAAGTTACAACAATTTTCAATAAAGTTCAAAACTGACGAGTTTTGAAGCGGTTTTGATAACATTTGACATTGTTTAATTGACACCATCTTTGAATTGTTGCAAGGAGACCTCATCATGTGGGAGGACGGTTCCTACACCATACAATGGCATTTGTTTTCGCCTCAGGTTTCTCATTAAGTTTAACTACATGTATTATCAGTGGTGGCGCAATCCCATATCATTCAAAATTGAAAATTTATTGAAAAAAATTAATGAAATTTAATTTTTAATTAATTACTTAGTGAATTTTTACAGATTGCCAAGTTTTATTGACAATAATTGATTTTCACTTAAAGAAAATTATTATAATTTATTTTTAAAATTCATCAACTGTTTTGTTGAAAAAATTAATTTTTATCAATCTACTATATTCAATTTGAATGTGGCAAATGCTATAAAAATAAAATATATTTGCACAGAAAAGAGAAAATTCAATAAGGTAGTTTGTGAGTACCTTTCTCATATTTATATATATATATATATATATATATATATATGAGA
>CABFPE010001002.1:50971-67947 GCA_900660155.1 Hofstenia miamia | reverse complement strand
TATATATATATACTGTAAGAATAATTTATTGACGAATCTCAAGATTGGTGCAAAATTCAAAACAGTAAAATTCTTACATTGAACTTCAATAGTTGTTGATATTGATTCGCTTTTATGGCTTTTTACATTGAATGCCTTGCAAATGATTTCAATGTCACTCATGTTGGTATTAATATCCTCAATAACCCACTTAATCAAAGAAGAATTGATTTTTTCAAAGCCTTTGGTAGATAAACTGAAATCTGCGGGCGGACTGCTCTCAAAAAAACATTCAACTGTAGCTACATCTCCTTCTTTAGCGATCTGCTTGGGAGTAATTCTTCCATTTATAGGCCCATCTAAAATTGCAACGATTTATAATATGCATATTTTTAGTAACAACTTAAAATTTAATTTCTTAATCTTTTTATCTTTGAGTCCTTAGCATGGTATAATCAAAACAAGGACACAGAGAGAGTCTATGATTAGACTAAGTTTTGTAATTGTGTGGAGTTAGTTCTATAAAACCCAGTGCAAGTAGAAGGAGTAACTTTTAGATTTTTTAGTTTTAATATAAATATGTCTTGAAGCTTAACTTCAAACACATTAAAGCAATTCCTCGGAATGCTAACCTTATGTTTTTGACCACTTTGAATGAGAAATACGTTATAAAGGATGCATTTAATCAAGACACAGTATCTGGGATTTTTTCATATACATTTTGAATCTAATAGTGATTACAATGCCATTATAGCTGGTCAGACTGGATACCTTTGTAAACTGCAAACTTTTCCTCTGATAGTTGTCACGTAAACAATGAGGGAACCTCCATATGCTGTCACTGGATAAAAGTAAGGTGAACATCATTGCTGCGCCTGTTAGGGTTGAAAGTGCCCACTAGACAGTGCTGCTTGCTATTAATGAATTACCAGAGAAACATCCTGAATGTGTAACTTCAGAGGTCAGCATTAGCCCTCATAATCATTCAGACAAGGATGAATGATGCTGTTTAGTTGATGTTGTAGGAAGAAACCACGAAATATGGTATTATGAAATCATAAGTGTGAAGTAGGGCTGAATGTGAATTGCAAAAATTCACCATTCTCCAAAATGAAGCGGTTTTTCTTGGGAGATTAGTATGTTCTGAGCGCATTATAATAAAAAATAACGTAAAGTACGCTAAATGGAGTGGTCAATATAGAATTGAGAAAGTTCCTGACTATATCATTGTATTTTAAGCAATTGTCATAGATGACAATGATGAACTTAAACTAGTTGCAAACGGTTATTATTGTTATTATCAATTTGATGATTATGAAATTGATTTAGTTGAGATAGCCTTGCTAAGTTATATCCTGATAAAATCATAAGCCTTTGAAGAAGGTTTTCAAAAACAAATCAAAATAAAGCTGTGTTATACTACATTTAGCAGAAGTTCATGACATTACTGAAAGGAAGTCAAAGCTGATGCAAATTTTGTTCTATAGTTTTGCACTTCGCGAAAATATTACTCTAAAAAGTTGACATTTTGAGCTGCTCTATTTTCAAAAAAAGAGTTTGAGTAAAACTTTGCAAAAAAACTTATTATATACGTTGGAATTACTTAAAACATATTGATTATTAAGCTATAAATTGTGGTGTACACTAGAGTCCGTAGTTAACTTACTTTGGACAAGCCCGGCCCACAGTCCGTATTAACAACTTTTTTCAGCACGGCCTAGCCAATGGCTATTAAAGATGTGTTCAGCCTGCGTAACCAGCCCGCCTGCTTCCACCCTTGCTTCAGATTCCCGGATTTGGAGAAATATATTAGTTATGATTTAGAAATTATTCTAATGCAAGCCCAGTTTTTCGATAAGCATTGAAATCGAAATGGGTGGAATTGGTATCTATTTACATTTTTTCTTACTTGCTTGGACATCAATTAAAGGAAATGATATTTCTTCGTTTATTTTGAATTCTCATACTGTAAATTGTTGGCCTGAAACACGATTTATCCGAAAAGATAACGTATTTCTTATTTTCACACGATGCGTTTACAATAGAATTTAAAATAGATTATTTGCCTTTAAAATTATAGAATATTATTGCATCACTTACATATCTCTGTAACTTCAACTTTCTTGCTTTGAATATTCCAACTATATTGATTATCATAACTTGTATATGTTGCAGTGCATTGATAAGTTCCAAAATATATCAAAAGTTTGTATGGATAGCTGTTTTCATTTTGCAATACCCCATCTAAAGTCCAAGCGTACGTCATATTCGAACCGTCGATGTTCTTTGGAAATACGCTATCTTTCGTAGAGTTAAAATAACAAATAATGAAATCTCCAGCGTAAAGAAAGTTTCTAGAATTTTCTGATAAAACTCCATAAGAAGTTATGACTGATAAGTTGCTTGGAGGATCAACTGGTACTAAAATTTAACCGAATTTAATTAAGTTTAGCAATATCATGTAATTAACGCTATTTTCACTAAGTATTTTTCAAAATTTTGTGATGATTTCATCAAAAAAATTTTCAACCCTTATAATTCACGAAATCCTGAAGATATTGAAAATCTAAAAGCATCCCAAGATAGAGAATTGTCTCCTCTTTCGTTTTGGACTTAAATTCACAATCTGGCTCTGTACCGCGCAAGTGCACCTTTGGGCAATGAGTAGCTGGACGGATAAGACAACTGATTGTCTGCAAAAAACACAACATTACAGGGTAGTTTTTGTCCAAAAGGTATTAGACCGCCTCATTACCTGAACAATAGTTATGGAAATAAATGGAATATTTCTACAAAAATCGGATTTCTCATTGAAAAAATTCATATTTGCATGTAATTCAGGGATAAGCACATGTTTTAGAAAATAACCTCATCATTGCATGAACAGGCCTTGCCCCATGGATGTTTCCATGTAAAAAGCTTTCAATATTTTCTTTCAGGCTTGGACATAATTGTTCAAAAATGAGAAGAAATCCATTTTTACGTAAAAATAACATTTGTCGAAATAAGAATTAAAAGTATCATTACCAAATGTGAACGTTCTGATAGTTATTTCAAAATGGTTCAGAACATGTGACAGAGAAACTTTAGCGAATGGTGGTTGACTAAAATTAGTAGGAAGCTCATGATTTTAGTCATTTCATGAATGAATCCAGTAGAACTATATTCTATATTTCGTTACAAAACCTTAAAATCTCGAAAATATTATTTCATCAATTATTCCAGAGAAATAATTACCAAGCCTAATACTTAGATATTAACATTTTGTGAAAAATTTAATATATATTGTAGTCCAAATGAAATAGAAATTGAATAATTTCACATTTAATATTTTACATACAACGGCATTCTGTTGGAAATATAATTTACTTATTATTTCTAATTCAATAAATTTTGAAAATAGATTGTGCAAAATAATGATTTATGGAAGTTATCAATGAAGACTATCTATTTCAATAACAGTATTATTCAAATGTATATCAGTAGATATATGTGCCAATAATAATTAAAAAGCATACACCCTTGTACTTTCAGAACAATTCTGTCAGCTAATGAACAAGGCTGACCATTGCTAATTTCATAGAAGAAGACAAAGCTGGAGAAAGGGCAAAGTTGAATTTCAGGAATTAGTTTTTCGCCAAATTTCAGAATATCAATATTTGTAAATCGTAAATCACAGCTGTCACTGGAAATTAGGCTGAGGTTGCTATAAACTTCAGGAAGAACATTTGTTGCAGAACTATCATACACATAGTCTGTAAATGATACTTTTCCATTCTCCTTCTTGACCTTGATGTAAAATGAGTTAGCTGTTGTGAAGATTGAGCAGCTATCCACTTTAATGTACAGTTTGCTGAAGCCATTAGCATCAAATTGTAAGTGGCTAAGTAAATCAACTTTGATGTTACAAGGAATTGTGATGGTAGCTCCATGCAAGGTACTATAGGATCTCGTTTCAATATTGGGATTGCCTACATTGCAGGCAGAAGAGATTGCTGGGCATAGTAGTGCAACAGCCCCTAAATATTCAATTATAATGCAAATCTTTCAAACTTAAACTGAAAATTTCAAAATTATTGAAGTTCAAATATTTTAAATCGTCGGGGACTTTTCAATATTTGTATGCAAGTCAATCAGTAAATGCTATATTGATTTTAAAGGCAACAAAGATTGTTGAGCATCAATTTTCAGAGCATGAAAACAAACTTCAGATTTGTAACCAGGCCAGGATTTTGAAAAGGCCAGGACCGAGAAGGGGCTGACCAGCAGTAAAACTAAGAATGAAGCGGTCTCGTGTTCCAAATTTCTGCACCATGGGCCTACAATTTTTCAAAATTGTATTAATAAATATACATTGTTTTCTTACATTAAAGCATTATCGCATATTGTCGCCATCAAGAATAAACCCCATTGAATTGATAAAAAAAGCAAATGATGCAAAATTGTTTTATTTTAGTATTATAAAATATATATACAATAATATAATCAATGTTTCTGGAAATGCTTGTGTAGGTATTCAATATTTGGTTTATTTTTTCAAACGCATGAAATGTGTTACTCTATCCTAGTTTACATTGTTATACTAGAATGGATTCTTGAATATTTTTTCTAAATTTTGTAAAAAATTTTCTATTTGCGCTTCATAATTTAAATTACTTCCAAAATTTTATCGCTAAGAAATGCAAAATTTCTAGAATTTTATCTAAATACAAAGAGTTCTGCAATCATTCATTAAATTTAGCATAGCCAATTACGAAGAAAAGAGATCTTTGGCAACATTTTAATTTGGATAAAATGGATATCATATGCAGATGAATTTTGGAAAGGGATGATGTTGTAACATCGGTGCTGTTTGTTAGTATCGGATAGTCTAGTGTTTTCAGGGTTTTGTAAATATGTAGATAATGACTTTGTATATAATACCAATTAGTTCTTGTAAATAGAGAACAGTTTAGAGAACACTTTTATAAAGTTGAATCGAATGGCAAGACGAGAATCCGTGAATCCCAGCAATATTACAATATTTTGTTTTTATTACGATATACTGATGCTTCCTTGTGCCGAAACTTAGAGTTTTAAGGAACAATTTTATGCATTTCAATAATAATATTAATAATAATAATAATAATAATAATGCGCATTTTTCTGCACGCAAATATGCTAAAATAACCTAACATTAAGGCGATTCCCTAAGAAGTTTGGGATCTCAATGTAGCAAGGATGAAAAATACAAATTGTAGAACAATTGAGTAAAGCAACACTGGTTTGACTCATTAGTTGAAATGCTTCTGAAATTTTCCTTCAGTTGTATCGAACATTGTGTTTCTCTCAAGAATTTATTCATAAATAGATACATGTATGTTTATGTAGCCCGTTTTTTGTTATTCAGTTGAGCTAATAGCCATTGACAATTGTAATAGTAAATTAGAGACAGTTAAAGTTCTTCCATTTAATTCACAAAAATACAGTGCAAAAGCGACATCGAACTTGCAAAGTGGGATTGTATTCCTTCTGTTTCAGAAAAATTGAACTTTTACAATGTTGAAAATGAGTAGAATGTTAAGGCTAAGCACAAGTAAATGAACCAACCCGAGCCCAAGTTAAAATTTTAAAGTAGCCCAAGATCAACGCAGAAAAAGTTTGTACACACCTCTATTTTGGAATGCATTATAAATTTTTAAGATTACAGAACATCCTCGATTATCTGAACAGCTAGGAGTCGGAAGATGATTATTTGTATAATCGAGAACGATAATTTTGTTTCTCATTATGAAGAACTAATTATGCAAAAATTGCATAATTTCATGATAAATTGTTCTATACTATAAGTGAACTCAATTTGGTTTTAAGATGCTGAAATTGTGATTTTTTCACTTGTTTTTCTACCCAAACCGTAAAGATCGTGCAATAGAACTACCGAGATAATATTGACTGCAATTTCCGTGGTCAACTTGAACAATGCTTAGATTTCTACTAGCATTGTTGGTTCAGGTCATCGAGACTTTGATAACCAATGTTTGCATAGTTGTGAAAGTATGATATGATTCAGCTAAAGGGAAAGAATTTCTCTTACTGTTAGAATGTTCCACTAAGTTTCATTATCCTTTGATTTTGAATTTTTTGAAATCTTTGTCTTTTACATACAGTTCTCAAATATACAAATAATATATGTGGATAGATTGATAGATAGATAGATGGATAGGTAAATGTTTATTTTGTTCAAAATCATGAACAAATGGGACAAACATTTACAATTAAAAAGGTAGGATTTCAGCATCATTTTACAATTGAGTCATAGTATAGCTTTGTTGCCATATGAGGAAAACTGCGCTTGCCATGACTTGTACGAGCAAATATAAATTTTTTCTAGCTTTTCTCTACAATTATTAAAGTATACTGGAAGTTATTCCTCATTATTGAGCAATACATTTGCTTCATTTGCTGTATCAAACACACAATTCTTTAGCAGGTGCTGGTGAGCCTATACCTGTTTAAGAGGTTTTGAAGTTCTTACTTTCATTCCAGTCTTCTGGATAGGTTTCAAGAAAGCTATCAAATGCACTCAACTCCCAAGCAACCTTCTACTGCTTCTGTTTATGAAAACCAAAGAAACTTTGCCTTATTGTCTGTCCTATTCACCTGAGATAATTTCAATATTTCATCTATTTCAATGTTCTTTGAATTTTGACTTTTGTGCATCCAAATTTAAGTCAGAATACAACGAACTCAGAAGAATCAGTTCCTCTGAAAGATAAAACACAATCTAGCTACTTGGATTTGACGTTAAGTATAAGAATAAATCAACCTTTGATAGAACAGTTGTCAATATCTCATAATCCATTCACCTCCGTGATTTTAAGGTTGAACAGAAATCAAAATAGCCAAATTTAGAATCTGTATTTCGATTTCATCATAAATCATGCTTGATGCATTAGGTAGGTCCAAGTTTTCTTAGTTTCTTTGCATGATGTGATTCACCCCCCCCCCAATCAACTTCTGATAATGATTTCACTGGTGTTTTACTGTTCAAAACGTTCAAATGAGCAATATTAATGAGGCTTTTAAGGTCCATTACTTCCTGGTGGTATCCTGGCTAGGATTAGTCGGAACTGCAGTAATTTACCAAATAATTTCTATTTGCAGAAATTGTTGATATTTGAAATTTGCTTTGCGAGCCTTTGTCATGCTATATGTAGAAACAAAGTGCTTGCCTATCAGGGGGGAGGTGGGAGATTCTTGCTCTTCAATGCGTTCTGATGGGGTAATTAGGAAGTAATTTAAATGGAAGTCCATCACTTCATCACTTCGAATATTCTGTTCAGCCAAAGATGTGACAAATATATAAATGCACCTGCATAAAAAACATTTACGTATAAATTAGATCAAAAATATTTGAAAAAATTGAATATATGGATGCAACATTTCCAAATTCTGCAGAGTCATTCTTAATGTAGGAATCAATGTAGTTGTCTTCAATTGCAATTCACTATCATTAATGATATGAATATAAGTACTTATGTAAAACCACTATTAACTTTTTCATAAAAGTGCATATTTCCGTAATAGTGGAAAAGCTTAATGGGCTCGCGCCACCTCTAAACCTTAATCAAATAGTTCAAAATTTTAAACTCATCATTTTTTCGTGAAATGGAGCACAGTTCAACACACTTTTTTAAAATATTATTTAACTGGACAGGGCATGCTTTCAAATGTGTTCACATGAATGGTCTCTAAAAATTTTTAACCTTTCTAAACTCCGTCTTTTTCTAGTAAATTAAATGATCAAAGCTAGAATATTGCGTATTTTAAACAACTAAAGAGTTTCTTATATATATATATATATATATATATATGGTTCAATGTAGCAGAATGATATCCATGCTATTCATATGACATTTGTAAACCATCAATCTTCTCTTTGTGATTAACATTTCTACAGTAAAACTTAAAACTGAACTTATAAGAAAAACTTAGCAAAAGTTATTTTATTAATTTTTAGGTTTGCAAATTGTTGTTATCTCTGAAAGTTCTTAAATTTTAGCTTATGCAAACTGCAAGTTTCCCAGCAAACTCAACCCATTTTGAAAATTAATAATAAAAAGCTTTTCTTACAAAATTGTGAGTTTCACCCCCAAATATATTCACTAGCTTTGGAGCACTGTGCTACTAGGTAAAGCAAATCCATGTCACCGCACGACACGAATTAAAGCGCGGTACGGTTAGTGTTTCATTTACAGTTGATTTACCAGTAATAGAAATAGATTTTTTAATTTATTCATTGCAATGAGTTTTTCATAATTCCAATAATTGTTTTTTAGGTATTGAATAAATATAAAACATAAATTTCCCTCATTTCCTAAGAAACACAAAAAAGATAGCACGCTTCATTTTTTAATTAAACTTTCGCAAATGTTCAATCTACTGTAAATACACTCCGCCATTTTCAGGTTAATAGTTAAAATTTATATTTTTTTCTTAAATTTTTTCCCAATAAATCATAATAAATTTTCCTGAGATATAAAGACTTCATTGAAAAACATGTTGAAATGAGAATAATTTGTATATTAATAAAACTATCTTCCACAAACTATTGCTGAAATTTGCTTTCAAATTTCATTCTGGAAACAGTCTCTAGCTACATATATTGGCAGTATATTGGAAATAATTAAAACTTACAGAAATATACAAAACAGTGGGGTACAAGCATTACAAATCGTTTAAATGATCTTTGTTGCCTAGTGCAATTGAATTTGCATTTGATCTTTTCAAAGTTTGTCATGTCATAAATTTAATAATTGGCAAGAGCTACAAATATGTTAGACACAAAATTCAAAGCATAGACAGTAGATATTAATAAGGAAGTTTACAGAATAGCAAAAGATATTACTAAATATTCTATTTTGGGACCCCATAAATCCGGAATTATGTAAATTATAGGCATATATATATATATATATATACATATATATGCATATATATAAATATATATATATATATATTTATATATATATGCATATATATTTATATATATATATATAATTGGGACTGGACCCGTTTACTACTTAACATTTTCTTCGTCCCCGGTCTTCCTCAACAGACACTTTTATAATGAATATTAAGTATTGTTGTAGTTGTGATTTTAAAATGATTGAAATTTGAAATATTCTGTTATACAAATAACGAGCTAACCTACAAAAAATACCATAACTTTTAACTTTTTACGTTTCTAATTTCCTTAGAACCTCTAAATATTTATTATATATAACTCTTTTTGTGGTAATTTGAAAAAATCATTAATATGTTACTAACGAGTTACTAACATGCTGCGGGTTGCTATTAGACGAGTTTGACCGGGTCATGTGCCACTTATCATAGTTACAGTGAAAGAACACTAAGAGATTTGGAAAAATTTAAAGTCAAACATTTGAAACTTTAAAATTCTTCAATTATTTTTGTATTTTTATATTGTATTAGAAGTAGTAAAAGATTTTAATATCATAATAACATAACGACACTAATTGAAAATTTTAATGGTGGAATTTTTTATAGCACATTAGTTTTTTTAAGTATTTTCTCACTTACTTCGATAAAAAAGTAAAAAATCTTCTTTTACAATCTCCTGTCTTTCTACATAATGTTTATCTTTGTATTATTGGCCATGTTGGTAACTCTGTTAAAATATAGAGTTATAGGAGGCAATTGTAGGAGTAACATCTTCACACTAAAAATGATGTTCTCAATGTTTCTCAGAAAATAAGCTATAGGTAAAGAAAGGCATATAAAGCTCCAGATATCAAAATAGAACTTTTGATGCAACATTTTGCAGAATGAAACTTGATCTTGACAACCTTGTCGAAGAAATATAGGAACATTTTGATGTCATTTAGCCCCTTGTAGTAATCAGATCTAAATATAATCCAGAGCAAGATATTGCTTTGAAGCTTTTCTGGCAGCTTTATGTAGCGACTAGAAGATTAGCAAACAGGGGGGGGCATACATGAGAATAGGGTAAATATAGGATTCATAAAGATTTTTCTTAAAGTGAATGGGTAATGTGTAAGGAACATTTCTTTTTATCATATAAATGTCTTTGGGATATCTGAAGCATCCAATCACCAAGAAAACTTCTCGCGTTCTCTTCTGTGTTCTATATAATCTTCCCATATTTTGTAACTTAATTCACAATTTTGCCACAAACTGGCACAATGAGGTAGGGTATTACACAGACAAGAAGGTAATGCTTAACGACCGAGTCGTGATCCAGGCTGGACCACTTCCAGCTATGAAGAAAATAAAGCATGCATTGAAATTTGGCCGTTTCTAGATCACTAGAACAATTCAACTAATAAGAGAAAATATTATTACAACCACAAATATTTTCCTAATTCAAAGTGTTCAGAAGATAAAGACGCATTTTTGAACTTTATATTTACAACTTATATTAAGTTCAATGTATTTACGTGCACTGTTGCGGAATAGTAAGTTTTTTATAAATTCGGACAATCTTTTCAGTACAAGTCCGCTCCGGCCCATGTCCATCTCTGCACCTACATGGCAGCGCACTGATCATTGTTGAGTAGAATCAGCGCAGTGAAGACGAAGCTTGAACTTAAGCTGAGAGGGCTTTGCCCACTTAACCAACCAAAATATTTTGCGGTGGTAATTTAATGAGGGCTTGCTGCAATAAAAACACTACTGTTAAACAGAAAAAGCACACCTATCATATAGAACAAAAGAAAGAGTTTACCCTCACATAACTGCCCTATGACATGCACTCATAGCAGTGAAATGCATCAGTGGCAGTATTGCTCATCGTTTCTCCACTAGTGTAATGTGGTCCAGGCCGGCCATGCAAGATATATTTTGGCCTCACGCCTCCCCCCTCCGTTGTCGGTAAAGCCCCGATTTCTTGCTGTAGTCTGCGATTTATTATTACTACTAAGTGCAATGCTGTTAATTCATATTATTCAGTCAGATGAAGTTTAAATGTTATTCAAAGTTTTATTTCGTTCGGGACCTCAAAAATTTCATATATTAATATCAGTCAAAGTTATACTAAATTGTTATTTTACTAAGTTTAGTTCTTTGTTTTCGTATGAATAGGAAATTAAAAAATGATCCAAATAAAATTTGTTATATTTTTTGCAATGTAACACTAGCCCATCGCCAGGTACCAATTTCATTTTTTGTGGAGAAAGTTTATCAAGCAAATTTCAGAATTGGTCTTGGTGAACAGGGTGAAATCTTCACAGCTTACATCTGCTGTAGGACCTGTGTTGAAGGTCTGAGAAGATGAAATAATAAGACAATTAATTCTTTACCATTTGGAGTTGGAAAGAGGGAAAAGATCATGTTACCGACTGCTATTCTTGCATGACAAATTTACATGGCATGTTTCTAAAATATTCCATAAATTGATCTCCTTTAGGAATTAATAGGAAAAACAAATAACACATCCAGATGTTCCATCGGCCTTAAAAACAGCTTCTCATTTTCAAGGTGTTCCTATTCCACCTGATTACATGCCTGAAAATGAATCCAGTTTCTCGTCTTGTTCAACAGAAGATTGTACTGCTGCTTCCTATGATGAACTTTTAGAAACAAATTCACTTCCCAACCGTTTCATCAAGCTGAACTAAATGTTTTGACAAGAGACTTGGGCTTCTCAAAAGAATCTTCTCAGTTGTTGGGATCTCGTTCATGCAAAAACCACCCTTTGGCATTTCGGGCATTGACAAAGAGAGGAAGAAATTGCAACGCATTTTAGATGGAATGAAGAAAAATCTCTTGTTTACTGCAACAACATTAACTGTCTAATTACAGCTATCGGTATAGAATATAAGCCTGGTGATTGGAATCTCAATATTAACTCAACGTGCAGAGGCTTAAAAGCAGTGTTTTTGTTTAATAGCAGTGGAGTGATATTTCATCCGTTCCAATAGGACATTCTGTACACGTGACTGAAAGCTAAAATAACATGCAACATTTGTTATCTGCATTACAATAAGCTAATCACAAGGTATGTACTTTAGAAAAATTTTGACTTTGAGTCAGCCGTCATTCATTTACAGTTCTTTCAAATGATGTGGGTAATCTCCGCATCAATGGAAAACCGCTAACATTAAGTCAACATTTGCATGTGAGTTTATTTGCATTCTAATAGATTTTTTGTAGTTTTTAGGTTGTTGTCTTGGTTTTGGATATGCAAGGTGGTTATGCAAAGTACCCATGGTTCCTGTGCTTATGGAACAGTTGAGCAGACAATCAGCATTACATAAGACGAGAGCTTCACAGAAGAGGTAGTTTTGTAGCAGGCTTGTATGATGTCAAATCGCCCACACTAGTGAATTCGTACAAAATGTTAGCTTTTCCATATAAAACTGAGTTTAATGAACAATTTTGCTAAGACTCTCAATAAAGAGAGCCTATCATTTTTGCATATACGAAAAGTATTTCCACGCGTGTCAGAAGCCAAGTTAAAGGCATTTGACGGTCTTCAAATTCGAGAACTAATGAAGAAATACTTTTTAGCACCAGAAGAAGTCCTGAGTATCAGCAAACTATAGGGGACTTATTAAGCAGTTAGAGGGACCTGAGACCCATATGTCAATTAAAATGCTTTACCAGAAAACTGTGGTACTTATAGCAAAGAACAAGGTGAGTCTTTTCCGCAAAATGTCCATGTTATCATCAACATTTAAAAACAGTTGAATTCTGGTATTAAATTTTAGATAAGATACAATGTGGTGCATTTTCTGTTATTTTTATACATATTTACCGGTATATACTTTTCTTAAAAACTTAACTAGCATCAACACAAAAACTTGACCTGATGGACAAAATTGAGTATGATTTTTGAAAACAGCATACTTTAAAAGACCAAAAACTGAAAGCCGAATATTGACACTTGATCCCAAAAATCCCAGTGTTATCAATTCTTAATTCATTAATATCAATTAAAATGCCTTTAATTTTTTTCCAGAATTTCATGAATATATCCTATTTTTTTATTTTATTTATATTATCGATAAACATTCTTTATTGCAAAGTCGATTTTTTTATTTTTAAATTGTTTAATCATTTTTAATTTTTCGTAATTATTCCAATTTGTGATCATCAGTTCTGCTTTGGCAGGATCAAATAGTTTTCTTTTAATGCTTACATGTTCATGTACTTGAAGGTCATCGTCATTTGATAAAGCAAGTCTTTCTTTTTGGCATTTAATTGGTGCCCCTTTGTTAATTACATTGCAAATTTCTTTTGAAATATAATTAATCAAAAAAGATCCAGATTTTAATGTGTATCTCTAGTAATCATTTTCATCGTTGTTTAAGCATAATTAAAAAATTAGCATTTAAGGCTTTGGAAGCTTTGAAACAAATCAAATTAAAATATTTACACATTCAAGATGCTTTGATCTTGTCGAGTCGGTTTAGCAAAGTTCAAGCTTACTTCTGTTACTTAAGGCACTTGTGTGCATTGACTATGATATTATATGAGCATGTCCATTCAAAAGTGGAATCAAGGAAAAATTTTCAATTCAATTGCTGAACAAATGACAATTTTTTTAGGCTTGGTATTTGCCTCCCAATGCATTTGTTTTCCAAGACATGGTACAAAACCGAAAGTGTATAACTACGAAATCTTAGACAAAACATCTACTGAATTTATGGAAACGGCTTGCATTTGCATAAGAAAAAGTATATAAAACAAAAATTATAACAAAGACAATTGGCAGGTGTATGAAAGATGTTGTATTATTGTTGATGTGCAGTCAGACAAAATTCTCAACGATGTGAGGAAGAACCCAAAGATAAAATTGCTTCATTTTCAGCATACTGTGACCTAAGCTCTTGTCACACTGGTTACAATATGGCTCTGAATCTCAAACGTATCCTAAGGAAAGAAACTCAGTTGAGGTATTTGTAGAAGCATGACACAAGAATGGTAGACCATAAAACATTATAACTGTATTTTGAAGAGTGGCAGACGTCAATATATCATTTTTGTTAATTTTAAACAGATTTTGAATCAATCCTAAATAGGGGATAATTAATGATAAACTTTCCATGCTCTGGTTTAGTAGTAAATTTTTTTAATATGATTTTATTGTCCGTATTGAAGATGATTCTTTCAAAAATTGAATAGAAAATGGATGCCTTAGGACGTAGTTGGTGAATTCAATGATTTAATGAAAACTAGAAATTATTGCACGAATTCCGCCCATCAGCAGCAATACAGCAACATAGAAGATAACTTGAATTGCAGCTTCCAGAACCACTTTTTATCAAATTGAATGTAATGTTCCCATTTCACCTAAATATCAAATGAAGACGTAGGATATGATAGCGGAGCATGAGAATGATTATTGATAGTTGAATAGGCATATGCTACAACATGTGTATAGGAAAATAAATTAGAATTTATGGATGTAGGGGGTTGTCTCCAACGGGTTGTTGCGGGTCGCAAACAACGTGAAGTATCTGAATATGAATGACACCACATTTGGTTTTAGATTATATTTAAAAATTCACATGGTATTTCTTTGATTTTAAGCATCTAGAGACGTTAATATTGCGACCATGCATTTTTGATTCAGCTTGATGACATTAATCACCTAATTTTAGCCATTTGAGGCCAGAAAAACTTTAATACTAAGAAACAACGTAGGATCAAAGGCTTTCTCTATGACAGGTCCAGTACTAACCCAGCCCAAGGAGGTCAGGTGTTGCACAGATATACATGGGCTCAGACCGGAATGGAAACTGGGAAAAACCCAGGTCTTTCCAATACTGTCACAATAGTACATCTACATTAGTCACAGTAATCATAGTAGTTACAATTTTGTATTCAGCAACTCCATGGTGGTGCAAAATCTGCAAGATTGTCCATTGGAATTGGAATATAATTGAATTCCAATTGGACACTGGAATTGTATTGGAATTGGTTGGACAAGCAAAATTTGCTATTGATTGGATTCAAATTGGATTTTCATTGGAATAATTTTACAAAAAATTCCAAACTATCACAGCTTTTGAAATAGGTCTGATAATATTCTGAATATAATTCTAAATATCATGGTAACTAATTGCAATGTTGACTCTTAATCCACACAATAAGAATGTTTTGCATAATTCTATTTCATTAGAATACAATATCTGAAAAATTCGTTCCTATCATTGTGCTTTTGTATTCTATTCAGGCACCATAAGACAAAGGAATTCCTTAAATCAATTTATGTCCCTTAATAAGGCATTCATCGTAAATCTGTCATGACATCATATGAATATTTGTGATCTCACATTAGGCAGCATTCCGAATGGATAGTTGGCGCCATTTTAGGACAATATATTATCAGTAGTTGTAGTATACTTTGTATGCAAAAACTCAATAAATTATATCTTCATCTTTCTGTAAGAATTCTACTTTTCCTCCTAAAGGACGATGATTTACTGAGGAATGCCATGCAATTGGTTGAAGGATCTCGCTACGCTAACACCAGAGAGGGAATAGCACCGAATTCTCAAAATCTCCCAATACAACACCCTTAAACATAAAATATGAATTGCTGGATTTTAAGTTGTAATGTATTGAATATGCACAGATGTATTATACTCAAATAAATATGTGAATACAAAAACATGTCATGTGTGTCGTATAGAAAATGTGGATTATCAAACTCAAACTTAGATTGGAATTCAATTGGATTCCAATTGGAAAATTCTAAAATTTTTCTATTGGATTGGATTGGATTGGACTGAAAAATCTGTCCAATTTACAAACCTAAAAAACTGTATTCAGAGGTGCTACAAAAAAAAGCTCAAAAACTAAATGCCTTTTAACTCACAAGAGACCGACAAAACAAAGATAGAAAGCAACACATGGAGAATTCTGAAGGAAGACTGAAAATTCAGTCAGTAGAGAAGATTAAAGGAGAATCACTGATGATTCCATAGGAGGGATAGAAGAGATGATGTAGATCATAATTGTAGGCTACTCAAATACAAAATGGAAGCAGTATATCATCTAATTGCAGAGTGTGAAAAGTAAATAGAGTCCATACAAATTCCAACATAAAAAGTAAGACTTGGTACGATGAAGGTTAAGTAGGCAGGATGTGATAGAAACCACTAAGAGTCACAAAATATAAAAATATGATATTGAGGTGCTTCACATATATACTAGCAAGGAGATTGAAGGAAGAGGCCAGACAGTAATCATAGACAAAAAAGAAAAATGGTAATAGTGATGAAATAGAAGCAAAATTCAATTAATTTCAATTAGTATTCAGTCTTCTAGCCTGCTAAAGCAGCCTTTCTTTGTATATGCAGATACTAATAACAATAGTCAAATTCAATATAATAATTGTAATATTAGCATTGTGAATGACGCACAACAAAGATTTGCACATTAGCTTTCTACAACATTATAAGTAAAACAATGCAGAAAACAGCATTTATGTCAAAGCATGAAGAGGAATTGCCCTAAATTCTTGGAAAGCTTAGTTGCTCAGATAGTTGATAATAATATTCAGCCAACAAGCTGACTACACAGTTAAGAGTGCTGACTTGAAAAATAGCAATACAGGATCCACATAGATGAAAAAACAATGGCACAATGGACCATTGTGGCAGAATAGAATATCCAAATGAAAGGAATTATAAGAAGTGCTTTTTGCAAGAATAGAGGAAAGCATCAACAGGACTAGGGACAACAGACCAGATGCTATATACATAGATAAGCTGCAGTTTGATTAAATTAAGTAGGATGCAGCAGTCATATTGATCAATGAGTGAAGAAAATTGTATAAATCATTCTAGATGGAAGAACAGAGAAAAAGTAAAGGCCAGATTGAAATAATATATGGAGACATTAGAAGAAGAGACATTAGGACTGAAGGAATAAGCATTAGCGCAAACTAAGATTCAATTGTTGGTATTAAGTAGGAATTCAGGAAAGATAATAATAATAATAATAATAATAATAATAATAATAAT
>CABFPE010001002.1:27605-43675 GCA_900660155.1 Hofstenia miamia | reverse complement strand
TGGGTCCTAAGACAGGGGATGGGGACCTTACTTCACTGTCAGAACTAGGGGCATATAGTACACATACAAAAATATACCCTTGTCTTGAGATGACGAAGCAATAGGAGAGTACCTTTAGTAGAAGAGTACCAGTTTTGTAGAGGAGTACCTTCCCAAAAACAGCTTGTAGCAACAGCCTGTTGTAACACTGAAGTTGGGGGCCAACCAACTGTTGTCTCCACTAAGAATATTCGAAGTTTTTTCTGTATATGCACTTCTAGCGCGTGTATTAGCAGCTGTAGAAATACCAGTAAACAGTAGCAAATGTTTTCAGTGTAAGATTGAGACAGCGGAGACGCGATTCGTGGGAACGTAGTATAAACTACTACCAAACACGTTTAAACAAATCAGGCTAACAGAGCAGAGGCGCCTTCCTCTGCTGGACGATAACGGTCTGTGACCAAAGCAAAAATCAGACTCTTAAGATCAAAGGTAGCGTGTTATTTTGTGTTCGCACAGGCATAATTTTCTCAGCAAGATGACGTTTCAAAAAGTTACAACAATTTTCAATAAAGTTCAAAACTGACGAGTTTTGAAGCGGTTTTGATAACATTTGACATTGTTTAATTGACACCATCTTTGAATTGTTGCAAGGAGACCTCATCATGTGGGAGGACGGTTCCTACACCATACAATGGCATTTGTTTTCGCCTCAGGTTTCTCATTAAGTTTAACTACATGTATTATCAGTGGTGGCGCAATCCCATATCATTCAAAATTGAAAATTTATTGAAAAAAATTAATGAAATTTAATTTTTAATTAATTACTTAGTGAATTTTTACAGATTGCCAAGTTTTATTGACAATAATTGATTTTCACTTAAAGAAAATTATTATAATTTATTTTTAAAATTCATCAACTGTTTTGTTGAAAAAATTAATTTTTATCAATCTACTATATTCAATTTGAATGTGGCAAATGCTATAAAAATAAAATATATTTGCACAGAAAAGAGAAAATTCAATAAGGTAGTTTGTGAGTACCTTTCTCATATATATATATATATATATATATATATATATATATATATATATAATTGGGACTGGACCCGTTTACTACTTAACATTTTCTTCGTCCCCGGTCTTCCTCAACAGACACTTTTATAATGAATATTAAGTATTGTTGTAGTTGTGATTTTAAAATGATTGAAATTTGAAATATTCTGTTATACAAATAACGAGCTAACCTACAAAAAATACCATAACTTTTAACTTTTTACGTTTCTAATTTCCTTAGAACCTCTAAATATTTATTATATATAACTCTTTTTGTGGTAATTTGAAAAAATCATTAATATGTTACTAACGAGTTACTAACATGCTGCGGGTTGCTATTAGACGAGTTTGACCGGGTCATGTGCCACTTATCATAGTTACGGTGAAAGAACACTAAGATATTTGGAAAAATTTAAAGTCAAACATTTGAAACTTTAAAATTCTTCAATTATTTTTGTATTTTTATATTGTATTAGAAGTAGTAAAAGATTTTAATATCATAATAACATAACGACACTAATTGAAAATTTTAATGGTAGAATTTTTTATAGCACATTAGTTTTTTTAAGTATTTTCTCACTTACTTCGATAAAAAAGTAAAAAATCTTCTTTTACAATCTCCTGTCTTCCTACATAATGTTTATCTTTGTATTATTGGCCATGTTGGTATTTCTGTTAAAATAAAGAGTTATAGGAGGCAATTGTAGGAGTAACATCTTCACACTAAAAATGATGTTCTCAATGCTTCTCAGAAAATAAGCTATAGATAAAGAAAGGCATATAAAGCTCCAGATATCAAAATAGAACTTTTGATGCAACATTTTGCAGAATGAAACTTGATCTTGACAACCTTGTCGAAGAAATATAGGAACATTTTGATGTCATTTAGCCCCTTGTAATAATCAGATCTAAATATAATCCAGAGCAAGATATTGCTTTGAAGCTTTTCTGGCAGCTTTATGTAGCGACTAGAAGATTAGCAAACAGGGGGGGGCATACATGAGAATAGGGTNTTTAGTTGATGTTGTAGGAAGAAACCACGAAATATGGTATTATGAAATCATAAGTGTGAAGTAGGGCTGAATGTGAATTGCAAAAATTCACCATTCTCCAAAATGAAGCGGTTTTTCTTGGGAGATTAGTATGTTCTGAGCGCATTATAATAAAAAATAACGTAAAGTACGCTAAATGGAGTGGTCAATATAGAATTGAGAAAGTTCCTGACTATATCATTGTATTTTAAGCAATTGTCATTGATGACAATGATGAACTTAAACTAGTTGCAAACGGTTATTATTGTTATTATCAATTTGATGATTATGAAATTGATTTAGTTGAGATAGCCTTGCTAAGTTATATCCTGATAAAATCATAAGCCTTTGAAGAAGGTTTTCAAAAACAAATCAAAATAAAGCTGTGTTATACTACATTTAGCAGAAGTTCATGACATTACTGAAAGGAAGTCAAAGCTGATGCAAATTTTGTTCTATAGTTTTGCACTTCGCGAAAATATTACTCTAAAAAGTTGACATTTTGAGCTGCTCTATTTTCAAAAAAAGAGTTTGAGTAAAACTTTGCAAAAAAACTTATTATATACGTTGGAATTACTTAAAACATATTGATTATTAAGCTATAAATTGTGGTGTACACTAGAGTCCGTAGTTAACTTACTTTGGACAAGCCCGGCCCACAGTCCGTATTAACAACTTTTTTCAGCACGGCCTAGCCAATGGCTATTAAAGATGTGTTCAGCCTGCGTAACCAGCCCGCCTGCTTCCACCCTTGCTTCAGATTCCCGGATTTGGAGAAATATATTAGTTATGATTTAGAAATTATTCTAATGCAAGCCCAGTTTTTCGATAAGCATTGAAATCGAAATGGGTGGAATTGGTATCTATTTACATTTTTTCTTACTTGCTTGGACATCAATTAAAGGAAATGATATTTCTTCGTTTATTTTGAATTCTCATACTGTAAATTGTTGGCCTGAAACACGATTTATCCGAAAAGATAACGTATTTCTTATTTTCACACGATGCGTTTACAATAGAATTTAAAATAGATTATTTGCCTTTAAAATTATAGAATATTATTGCATCACTTACATATCCCTGTAACTTCAACATTGCGGCTTTGGATATTCCAACTATATTGATTATCATAACTTGTATATGTTGCAGTGCATTGATAAATTCCAGGAGATTTTCAAGTTTTGTATTGATAGCTGTATTCATTTTGCAAAACCCCATTTACACTCAAAGCATGGGTCATATTCGAACTGTTGATAGTCTTTGGAAATACGTCATCTTTTGTAGAGTTAAAATAACAAGTAATAAAATCTCCAGCGTAAACATAACTATACATTTTTTCATACATTACGGCATTATCATATGTTGTAGCCATCAAGAATAAACTCCATTGAATTGATATAAAATGCAATTAATGCAAAATTGCTTTAGTTTTAGTATTTTCAACCATTTGCATAATTTTTTTATTGGCAAAGTGCCATTGTGTGGGTTAATGTGGGAATCTTAAGTCCAGTTGTGAATTATTTTCTGACAATTCTAATTATATATTCTACTCTATGCCATATAAGAGAGAGATTTCTATGAATTATCAGTAAAAATTTGTGGCATTATACCAAAAAAACATAAAAATGAATTTATCAATTATATTGAAAGATTTGGAAAAAAACACAAGTTACATTACTGTTTTATGAACGAAATTATATCTACTTCACCACACAAAACAACAAACTTTGATTCAAAAAACAATATAATTGCTACATATATTGATAGCCTACATGAATCAAATAGACGTCATCAACAATTTGAAGAAAAAGAGATTGATGATAATAAAACGACTACCAAATATTTAGAAGAAATTAAAGATTTAAATAGAATGGAGGTTATGAATACACACCAAAATTTATTTATACTTTTCCTTAAAGGTAAGGTTTTATCACTTTTTAAAGATGAATTAAAAACAGTTGCTGCAGTTTGTGAGATATTAAACTCAATCAATATGAACATTATTCAAAGAAATATATATTTTAGTATTCAATTTTATCATCTTGTTTCAAAACATGAAGAAATATTAAATTCTACATTAACTCAAAATTTTTTTAAGCAAATCATTGCTATTATTGCATCACACTATGAAAATAAAAAACAATTATTCTTCACGTTTTGAGGTGATGGGTATTAATGTATCAATTGTATTTAGAGAATAGAAATGGTAATAAACATTATATACACACATTTTAAATTTAAAATTTCAAGGTTAAAATAAAAAAAATAGAAACTAATAAAAATATTAATCAAATAAAGCGGGTTGAGAACATTTTTGCAATGTCCGGAAAAAGCAGATTTTATAAAAAATGCAAAAAATCTCTCTAAGACATATACATGCATAGTTTAAAAAGGGATATAATTGAATAATTATTTATATGTTATGACTGCAGTTTTTTTGACCCAGGGATGTAAAATCCTGATTTCTAAAAAATGACTTTTTTCATATCATAATCAATAGAAAAGTGTAAAAGTTATGAAAAAATGATCATTTTTAGAAAACTGCATATATGCAACCCTACTACTTTCACTAATAGACTGGACTGAGCGGGTTTGTAAAATCAGTAATAGTGTTTCTGCATCCACTAAGCACTCTTTCATATCCATTTTGTGTTGCAAGGTTTTGAATGCAAAGGTTTAGCAATAACCTTCTAATTTTCAATAATTGAACAATGTAGTGTTATGTGTGACGCCATTGAATTTAAATAGGAATTGAGTTCACCACAGTAAGTTGTGAGGAAACCAAGGCGATTGGACTTCAAAACTGAAAGAATGTGAAATCGAATTAGGAATTAGCTTTTTCAGAAATCAATTTTAGCCGGTATTTTGTACATAAACAATATATTTGTTCACAGCCTACCATTGCCCATGCGGCTAAACAGGCATGCCGTGGCTGCTAACCACCTCATGCACAGAAAGTAAACATGGCAGCACCTTCACCTACCACATTTCTTAAGGTTTGAAGGCTCAGGACTCGAACAGTGACGCACTGTATAAGACATTGGCGTTACCCAAGAACTTGGAGGCTGCCTTAGTAGTTTGAATAGATAACTCTTTGGGTTTTATAAAAGACAACTTAGTGGCCTATTATCAGATGAAAATATGTTATTTCAATCATTCAATTGAATAAAAAATGCTCACGTGGCAGTTTTGTTTCAAATGGTCTATTTGATTCTCACTAAATATTGAAGTTTTCCATTGCAATGACTTCATACTGAAGCATGTTAGTAATGATATTTGTTCATTCAATTTGGTTTGAATCTGTGATAGATGTCACAAATATCAGTATAGGCATGACAAAAAACTTATATGAATAATCCAATGTGTTGTTTTTCAATTCTAGTACTAGGAATTCTATTACTACAATTTGTTAACTAAAGGCCAACAGCATGCCTATGCTGTTACATTATTTTCATTCAATTTATCTATTTCGTGTGCATGATGTATTCACTTAAGTAAACATGAGTATATACAGTAATGACAACATTCCATTGGTTTGAATCTTAATGACGATGCGTTGGAAGGGATACAAATCATGCCAAAAAATGCTTTCCAATTTTTCAAAAGTTGGTGATCCAAATAGGGTCTTGTAGAATCAAATCACATTAGTTTGGATTGGATCATTAAAATGAATAAGAAACTGATTTCATAAATAACACTGATATTGGCCAAGGGAAATTTTTTAATTATTCTAATTGGAATTTCATTTGGCCAGCTCTCAGGCTTGGTCATTGAACAGATTTTTCTGTCCAATCCAATCCAATCCAATCAAATACAATAATTCTAGAATTGTCCATTTCGAATCCAATCAAACTCCAATTTAGTTTGGGTTTGTTAATACAAATTTTGCAACATACAATGGATGTCTCTGATTTCACATAATATTTAAGTATAATGCACAAAGTTTTTTATGTGATTATTAAGGCCTGTCAAAACCAGAAAAATACATAATTTCAAAAGAAAACCCAGAAAAATTGGAATTATTATTACAGAGCAAATGCATTGGCTGAATTTTTAGAAGTTTTGGACAACAATGAAGCTAAAAAACGAGATCCTGTATTTGATAAATAGTACTCTTAATACCAAAAATATCTCTGTTAATCTTTGTATTTGTTTACTTCTAAGTGAAGTTTCAGCTCTAAGGTATGTTCACCTCTTATATAGCCTTGTGGTTTGAGAAAAATGTTTGAAGAGGGAGTGTGACAGAATTTTTGAAATCCTGGGAGCAAAGGATTAAATTATTTCATAAAATACTTTTTTGTCTAGGGTTAACAAACTTTGGAACTCATCAAAGTGCACAAATGCATTCTTTAGAACTAGAGCATATTAAAAGGAGCATCATCACTAAAATTTCAACATACGCAAAATGCAACACACCAAAGAAGAATCTAATTATTTCTAGCTTTTTATCTTCAAACTCCGAAGATGAAAACTGCTTGATTGAAAGTGTTGTATCATCTTGCTCCCAATTAAAAGATAATACAGATATGCAGAATGCGATGGGATTTCATTATGATTAAAACGTTGTGTAGCATCACCCAAAAGGAATAAGCTGCAAACAGGAGATTAGCATCGAATGATTAATAGTGTCGAAATATAATTAGAAATATGATTGTAAAAATTTAGATAATTATCTTATTCATTTTGTAAGATGCAACCAAGTTACAATATTGTACATTCTAAGAAAAATACTGGAGTTGATTAAGTACTATTTGACAAATTGTAACAAGCGAAATTACACTTATGTAAGAACAGCCATATTGGCAGAAGATTAATTCAAAATTCAAAATCAGCAGGTACTTAAAACTTTTTAAATAAATAGCTTAGAATTTAAGAGAATTTTGATGAACAATAAATTCTTTGGAGTTTATTTTATTTTCATTCTTCATTTATCTGGTTTGATATTTAATAAAATGTTCAGCTAAGCAAGTTGTGTCGAGTAGTGGCTGGATTCCATCACAGGATCGATTTGAAGCGTCCTTGTGCCAGTCATGAAACCGCACTTAGGTAACAGATAGGAGTTTTTCAATTCTTTCTTAGTCTGACTACTGATCTATACATGTACATTTAAATAGATGCTAGAAATGGCTGGATCGCAGAACCCTATGGATATTTATCTATTACTAATAGTAGGAGACTTGACTATAATTGACTGAATAAATGACTTTACATGTATTGTTATTAAATGTAAGTATAAGAAACTGCAATGTAGTTATTAATTTCTAAAGCCAGTAATTTTATGGTAATGGCTACTTTAATATTAAATAAATGCAGTTAGTGTCAATGCCCAGTTGCTTTACTTATTCAATCCAACAAACACTTTACAAAATTGAGTTTAAGTCAGTTACATCTTGATGTGAGTACATGCACTGAGCTAATGTAGGGTACACATAATTAATTCCCATTGAGCTGAGATGGCGCAGTGGACTTGGTCATCATTCATGAAGGAGGAGAACTGTGGTGTGGAGATATGCTTCAGGCAGTAGCCCACAAATGAATTGAAAAGGAAACGTCACACAGTTTTCGTCACCTAAACAATGATGATTAGTACTCAACTAACCTAACCAGTTAAACAAAGAGGAAATGTCTGGCAGTTTACTAAATCAGTAAATCCTCACCCGCCATTTATTTGAGTGATAGTTACTAACAATAATACACGGTGCAAATAGACCAGGTGGAGGATGTTACATGGCGACCATGACAAATAAGAACAAAGTCAACAGAGAGGAAACACACAGCGACACTCTTTCAAAACTCTGAGATGAACTCAAAGGAAAAGGAAAAAGGAAGCAACAGAGCAGCAAACGAAAACACAAAGTCAGCAAAGGTAGAAACTCTTAACTGCAACAAGTGCAAACTGGACTCTTGAATCATAACCAAACTGGAAAGCCACTACAACATCAAGAAATAATGATGAACAACAAAAGTAACAAGAGAGGAAGCGCAAAGTAAGCAATACCAAAAACTACCACCCCCATGACGACACAATCATCATCATACCCAAGGAATTCCGAAGAAACCCAAACCCCAGAGTCAATAAGACAGGAATCCTCTTCCAACCCGGGAACCCCAGAGATTATGGAAATTTTGAGAAAAAATAACAAAACCAAAAAACTTGCGAAAGAAATAGGTTTACTAACAAAGAGGATAGAAGACATTGAGCTGGCGAGTGTGGAAACAATTAGAATTATTCAAGTTGACATGGATACTAGACTAATTGAACAAAGTGAAGTATTCCAGAATGAGATTAAGGCACTCACGAAGCAACTGACAGAATCAAACAGTAGATTTCTAGAGCAGAATCAGCTCTTGCAAGAAAAGAATAATGTATTGGAGATAACAAACTGGCAGCTAATACAAGATAACAATATACAAGCTGCAGAGATAATGCAACTGAGAAGCAAAATAATACGACTTGAAACAAACAAGAGTGAACAGCCAGCACAATCACAACAGGACTTGCTGGAAGTAGAAGACAAACGACCAATTGGAGACAAAGATCTGAGGCAAGAAGAAATAGCTCATCTAAAAGACAAACTGAGACTATTGCAATTGAACAAAGAAGAACGACGAGACGAAATACATTCCCACAACTTTCAGTTTGTAGGCAGAAAAGAACGCCAACTACAAGCTTCACCATTCAATGATCACCTATTGGAAGGAGATTCTTCGGACGATGAGAATGAGGTGGAGAAAAAGAAATTTATAGATGAGATCACAAAGGCAATAACCACACAACTACGAAAAGAAGAAGGGACAACAAAACACATGAAACCCAAATACAGTAACTCAATACTGAACCAGGAAGTGGGAAACAACATGATCCCTTGTAAAGCCACACTACCAAAATTTAATGGCAGAGTAGATGGTTACAACCCAACTTTCAGGGAATGGCTCCAAATGTTTGAGCTAACTATGGTAGAAAGAAAAGTGAGCCAACACTCAGCAGCGGGGAGATTCCCCCTATACTTGACAGGAGCAGCAGCACAGCATTATCTGCTGCTAGATCTGGAAATGAAAACAGACTACGAACTACTAATCAGCAACTTCATAGAATACTATGGAAATGAAAGTTTCAAAAATCAATATAGGATAATTCTAAATGTAACAAAAATGAAGAAGACAGACGACATCCAAAATTACATACAACAGGTCGAGAGGTTGGTTACATTAAGCTTAAGAGAAAACCAATATTCAAAATATGACCTCTTTTCACGCATTTGCAAAGGGATGCCCGACAACATAAGGGCACAATTTGAAATCAAGTGCAATGTAGACGATAAACTAGAGAAGATGATTAGAAAGGCAGTGGACATACAAGCCATGATTGAGAACAATGCGAGAATAAACAAGAAAGCAGCATGGCACAGGGAAACACCAATGTGGAGGAGCAACATTAAACCAAAGAACACAACAAAAATGTATGAAACAGACAAACAGGAAAAAACAATAAGAATAAAAACCAGAGACGGAAAAATGAAGAAGGTTCATGAAAAAGATGTGAAATGTTATAACTTTGGGAAGAAAGGACACAAAAGAGATGAGTGCCACAAACAAATAAACATGATTGGAGAAGGGCAAGGGTACTTTGAAGATGAAGATTTAATAGAGTCAGAGGGAGAAATGAATGAAGAACCCCAAACTGAAGAAGAATCAGAAAACTAAATGGAGCGCCGACTCTTAAAAACTGCGCATCAATAATGATTATGGCAAACATGGATACAGTGAACACAATGACAATATCTGTTAATGGAATAATGATAAAAGCAACCATTGATACAGGAGCGGCAACTTTGATAATTATGCACGACTGTGCAACAAAGTTAGGTTTTACAATAGAGGATCTCACCAAGTGTAACAAAAGACTCATAAATGCATCTGGTGAATATATCGATACAAAGGGAATATTGGAAGCAGTCCAGCTAAGAGTGGCAAACACGATGTTTGAGCAATCACTGGTAGTAGTGGGTATGCACAATAACATGCTACCATATGAAATAATTTTAGGAGACGACTTCCTCTTAAAAAACAAGTGCATTATCAATTATGCAGATAAAACTATCAAAGTCAAAGAGAAAGAGATTGAGATCGAAGAAGAACAGGGCAGAGACAAAATGATCACATTCTAATTACAAGAAGACATACATCTGCAGCTGCATCAATGGAAAATGTAAACCTAAAGAAGTCACACATTAGGATATTTGGGAAATATGTGAAATCGAACATTAGATTGATCTGGAAAGCATTGGAAGACGAAGATGGAGCTGACAACATGTATGGTCAATTTGAGGACTTACAAGTGGAAGTGCAAAGTACTCCACATGGTCGATTCGAGGCGAGTGGATGAACACCATCCAAGTCGCGAGTACTCCCAAGGTCCGATTCAAGGGCATTGGGATGAAAGCAATTGATGATGAATGCAAAATCCCAGATATTGAGTGCAAGAACTACCAGCACCTGAACAAAAATGAGATGCAACAATTAAGAGAGATGCTAGAAAAACATAAACGGATATTCAATTACAGAGAGATAAGTGTGGGGCAGGCAATAGGGGAGAAACACAAGATAGTAACAACCACAGACAAGCCAATAAAACTCCCCTGTAGAAGAGTGCCTGAACAAATGAAAGACAAATACAATCGCATACTCAAAGAATTGATAGACAATAAAATCATAAAACCAAACAAGAGCCCCTATGCAGCACCAACAGTGTTTGTGAAACAGGGAGAAAAATACCAGCTATGTATAGACTTCTGAAAGGTAAATGAAGTAATGAAAAAAGATTCCTACCCTCTACCAAGAATAGAGGACATGTTGTATGAAGCAAGTAAACACAAATATTTCACAACATTAGACTTGTGCAAGGCCTATTGGCAAGTGCGAATGGAGGAAGACAATATCGAGAAGACAGCATTCATAACACAGTACAGGCTATATGAGTGGATCTACATGGCGTTTGGACTATGCAATGCGCCGGTGACATTCCAAAGATATATAACGAAAGTTCTGAAAAATAAGACGCATAGAATGGAAGATGGTATTAATGCATACATAGACGACATAATTGTAACAAGCGATATGGTACAAGAGCATATACAGAAACTGGACAGAACATTGACAATTCTAGGAAAAGCTGGACTCCGAATAAACGTCAACAAATGCGAAATCTTGAAGGAGAAAATCATCTTCCTAGGAAGAACGATAGAGAAAGGGAGGATATCAATGAAAGACAATGCAAGAGAGATGATACGAAAAATAGAGAAACCAAATAATAAGAAAAATATCCAAAGAATAATGGGTTTCTTTAACTATTATGGCACATTTATCCCCAATATCTAAGGAAAAACCATGAAAATGACAAAACTCATAAGAAAATTAGTACCATTTATATGGACATGGCAAGAACAGGAGGAACTGGATAACATTAAGGAGGAACTAGCAAAACTGCCATCACTCAACACACCGGATTATAATGAACATTTCATATTAGACTGTGATGCAAGCAAGGTCGCCATAGGAGCAACACTAGGACAAACGAAAAAGGGGAAAGAGGTACCAATACAATTCTTTAGCCATAAACTATGGGCAAGTGAAGACAACTATGGATCCACCAAAGTGAAAATGCTAGCCCTAGTGGAGAGTATCAGAAAGTTCAGACACTTTTTGATCAGAAAAGAGTTCTGAGTACGCACTGATAACAGTGGCCTCACATGGCTAAAAAAATTCTTGGGAGATAAATCAGGTATCGTATCCTGATGGATAGAATATCTTAATGAATTTACATTCACAATAGAGCATTGGAAGGGCACCTTTCACAGCAACGCAGACTTCTGGACGTCATTACCAGAGTACCAAAGAGATGCGGAAAAAATAGGTGGAGAAAAGCAGCAATTCCAGTTTCTACCACATAACCAGTATGACGAGCTACCAGAGATCAACATAGACAAGAAAGGTCAGACAGTACTACCTATCATAATAAAGGAAGAGATCTCTGAAAAGGAGATCATAGAGAAACAAAAGGATGATGTAATCCTCAATGAGATAATAAGGAAACTGAAAGAACCACAGGTGACACTATCAAAACTAACAGCAAGTTACTTTGAATGCTACAAGTGGAAAACAAATCAAAATGGACTACTGTACGTTGAAGGACAAAACAATCGGATTGTGATACCAGAGTATTTCAAAAGAGATCTTATATGGCGGATACATGAAAAAGGCCACCTAGGAATAATGCAGACAGAGAAAAAGTTTAATGGGCGATTCATAACAACAGCAGTAAGAAAAGTAATCAAAGACATCATTAACAAATGCACAACATGTTTGTTACATAATAGTCAATGATTCCCAACACAGAGAGCACCACTGGAAAAAATAATCGCCACACAACTGAATGAAATAGTTCACATTGACTTGGAACAACTATCAAAAGATAATGAGGGGTATCAATTCCTATTAGTGATGGTGGATAACTTTACCAAATAAGCGAGGATGGTCCCAATGAAGAACACAACTGCAGAAACCACAGTGGAAATAGTAATGAAGGAATGGATATTGCGATTCAGGCCAATGGAAACGATCATATCAGATAAGGGACCACAATTCAAGAGCGGCCTATTTCAGGAAATGGCTAAGATGCTAGAGATAGTGAGTGAAAGAACTACAGCATACCACCCGCAGGCAAATGGTGCAGTGGAAAGACTAAACAGAACTCTTGTAAAATTAATAAGGGTAACAACAATGAGGATTGGCGGAAATAAATGGAGAGAGGTGATCGAGATGATAGAATATTTCTACAACACGTCTGTACACTCAACAACAGGAATCACGCCATTTAAAGCAATGTTCAGCTGAGAGGCAGCTACACCACTATCAATGCAATACACTGACTACAGTAAAGCTTTGAACAACGAATACATAAACCAATTACGCAAACAGATTTCAGCAATCCATGAAACAATATGCCACAACATGAAAAAATCGGCAGTAAGACAACAGCAAAACTATAATAAAAATTCAAGGGCAACTCAGTTGACACCAGTGGCACAGGTTCACAGCCTATAGGACTGCAAGCTGAGCACCAGCAGATTACCTTTACAGATGAGGCAAATAGAGGCCTCCTCAGAAACAACATCAGAGCATACAGTAAGATCTAGAGAGAGAGAAAAGCGAATGTCTAAAATCGATGGGGAAACGTTGCACCCCTATTTCATGGCAACCACAAAAATGCAGCACAATGCGTTCGAGAAATTATCTCCAGAAACTAAAACATTAATCAGGAAAACCGCCAAAATGGAAGGGAGCAATCTGCCAATTCTACTAGATGCAGACAATCGGCCCAAAGTTAACGTATTGATCAGCTATCCACAGGAATTAAACAAAACAATTGATAGGCCATATATGAGAAGCATGATTCACATAACATTCAACGAAGACTTTACACTGGAAACGGCCCAAGCACTCATGGCATACAAGGAACAGATAGCAAAGATTCCGGAGATAAATCTAGATGAAGAAAACTTAACAATCATACACCTGTTAAGAGAAAAGGAATACAACAAGCATTTACAAAAACAGATCGACCAAACAGTATGGATGGTGAGAGTACAACAGATAAGAATAGTCATTATAGTAATGAGAGAAAACTTGGAGGAATTACCGAAATATCTAAAAGATATGGTACTACGGACAGAAGGCTTCTTCCCATGGGAGAAGAAAGAGTTCACAATCTCCGAACTAATTCGTTTTGACTTACAAATCAATTATTGGGCGCAGATATACGGAATCATGATAGACAATAGTATAGCAATAGATCTGTTCCAACAAACAAAAACGGCGGAAATGCTACAACAAAATGAAGGATTAGAAAAAGCCATGACATTATTTATCAAGTGCAGCATGACTCAACGCCAGGAGCACCTGAAAGAAATTCAGGATGTTTGGGCAAACATGAAGCTGCAGAAGAAAATAGACGAATCGTGGCCTGAAATCAGAATAGAGGCACCAGCACACAAATACCACAAAACAGTAGAGATGGTATTGGCAGAAATCAATCAAGCATATGAACTGAACACAAAGAAGGATTTTCACAAACTCATATTAGAGGAGAAGAACGTGCCAGAAATTAGATACAGGACATCCGCATGGCTGTTAGCAATACTGCTCACAGAAGAGAAAGATCTCAGGTTACCCATAACAAGGAACCAAAGAATAAAACTCACAAAGGCTAAAAAGTTTGAAATCACGTTATCACCGATGAACACGCAGACAAAAAACTGGATACTGAAAGGACATGTCGAAAAAGTTGAATCCCCAAACAAAAATGAGAAACCAATGCAGACAATGGAAAAACTGATAAGTAGACTGATAATGAAGCATCACCCAATGGGAAGAATATCGATAGTGGAACTAGCAAATATTACAGGGATATGCCCAAGTGAGATACAGATATTCGAAGAACCCATGTGAAAGTATATGTGGGGTGCAACATCAGAGACACGACTAAAACAGCTGCAGAACCAACCATGGATAACCATGAAGAAGATAATCAAACGCAGATTAGTCAACACTGAGGACATAATACAACTAATGAAACAGAAAAACGTGCAACAAGTGATAGACGAGAACATGAAACGTCATGCCAGAAACAGCCCATGATGCACATTTATGAAAATAATCAAAAGAGCCGAAATGCTAAAGAAAGGTGGAATAACAACGCCAGTGGAGATATGCGAAATGGTGACAAAAACACAACAAGAAATCACTAAGGAAGAATTACTACTAACTTCATTGCAGTTTTTACTATCCCCGAAGACACAGACAATAATTGATAGAATAAATATTGAAAAGTGGGGAGATACAAGCCAAGATAGCACAATTGAATGGATTGATACCAATGATGAGCGATTCCTGGTAGAAATAAAAGTAACAAAAGAAAAGAAGGAGATAGCAGAAAGAAATTACCAGAGAATAAGGGAACAACAAACAGTTGCAATGATGAAACTAATGTTTACTGAGGCATTCACGTGCACAGAACTAGAAGAACTGTTGAAGCCATTCAATCAGATCATGGTCAACATCGAATGCATTACATTGAAAATTGATATACAAGAACGCATACAAATGAAATTAAGCAAACAGGGACTAACGCAATCATTTTGGGAGACAATCCCAGAAGCGAAAATGAACTACCCCGCCACCATTGGCTTAGCAATGGCATCCAACACAACGGGCACTTATGATGAGATTGAGAGACTCATCAATACAAAAATCTTACTATGTATGCCGCCAAAAACGATTGCAATACCCATGGTACTGCCAAGATGGAGACTCCCGAAGGAGGTAAGACCAGCAAAAGCATTTCTACATGAATACAAATCATACATGAATTCACAACACAAAGCTGTAGAAATGACAGAACGGGAAGATTACAAGAGAACAAAAAAGATATTGCTAGAAAACAACAATAAGGAACGCATTTACATAGAGGGAAACATCACCCCAGATCAGTTATACACAAGAGGAAGAGCAATACACATCCAACTCCAAGAACTGAGAGATGAAATAGAGAAACGCCAGCCGCGGGCAGTCATGCTATTTTCCGGAGTTAATGATATTGTATGGACCAATATGTGGGAACAAAAGTATCGCTACTATGACGTAACGAAAAGAGTGGAGATCGTCACTATGATGCGCATTGGAAAGAATGATCCTGGCGACATATCGGAGCAAGAAGTAGTGGATAACATCAGCTTTTTCTATAAAGATGTAGCAAACACATGCAGCCTACGAAAGTTCTTTACCTTCTTTTATCTGAATACACAGATGAGAGCAGACTTAGCCCACACATGTAAAGCTGATGTGCAGATGACGCTCCTAATAGCAATAAAAGGCATTCACTTGTACGAGAAATACTTTGAAATTTTCTCACAAAAAATGAACGAATTGCGAGAGTTGACACCTATA
>CABFPE010001002.1:0-26605 GCA_900660155.1 Hofstenia miamia | reverse complement strand
TCAGCACCAAGGTGACAAGAATGTCATCACAAAGAAAATATGTTAAACTTGTGTTTTGTATTTAGTTTTTAGTTTTACTTGTATATATATTAGTTTTTCCAAATGTGTTTTATTTAGGCATGTAGAATACTAAATGCTATTAATAACATCACCTGTGTAATTAACTCTAGAACATTATACATATATTTTTTTGCTAAAATATGGAAAATTAACCATGTATAACATAAAGCCTCTCTTTTATTATGTGTTACAATACCATTGGTAAAATTCTTTAAATAATACATGTAAATGCTAAAAATATTGGTTGTTTAAATTATAAGATCAAATATATCTTTCATAGATATTACACTTTACAATATCAAATATTGTTAGTAAATCATGAAAAATGTTTCAATTAGTAAAAAAATGAATGTTTGCTTAAAATTACAAACAAAAATCCACTTTTGTGTTTATTACGGATTACATCAACAATAATATCAAAATATTAAATCCATGAAAAACTTATTACATTTTTCAATTTCTAAAAATTGTATTAGTAAATTTGCTATTTTGCAAAAGCATGTTAAAATCTGGTAAAAAAATTACGGTTTGCTTAAAATGCAAGATCAATTATATCTAATGTGTTTATTATAAACTGGATTATTTATTGCTTTGCTTAAAAATATAAAACAAAAATGGAGTAAATTTATAGAGGAAATATTATTAACCATACAATCTTAATAAAAAATAGAAGCTTACCATGAGATTAATGCAAGCCGGTATGCATGTGACCATGTAAATATAAACACTAGTTTGACAAATATTTTTCCAAACAAGCAATACATGATAATAGTTGAAAATATAAAAAATTAATTTTTAAAAATTATTTATCATTTATTATTAAAATGATTAAAATATAGCAATTATTAAAAATATTGGCATCAAAATTATTATTTTTTGACAATGACAAGAAGAATGAATTTGCATTTATGGTTTTTATTCAAATGGCAAAACACTTTACCAAAAAAAATATGTGATTATTCAATTTAACCTGAGTTTTATGCTGATTACAGAAATATTTATCATTCTCTCTGTAGTTTTCTATTTGGATAGTTGGTTGTTAGTCATGGCGTCATGTGTGAAATCTAATGTTTTTTTTTAAATTTGTGGTTGTTAGGAAATATTATTAACCATACAATCTTAATAAAAAATAGAAGCTTACCATGAGATTAATGCAAGCCGGTATGCATGTGACCATGTAAATATAAACACTAGTTTGACAAATATTTTTCCAAACAAGCAATACATGATAATAGTTGAAAATATAAAAAATTAATTTTTAAAAATTATTTATCATTTATTATTAAAATGATTAAAATATAGCAATTATTAAAAATATTGGCATCAAAATTATTATTTTTTGACAATGACAAGAAGAATGAATTTGCATTTATGGTTTTTATTCAAATGGCAAAACACTTTACCAAAAAAAATATGTGATTATTCAATTTAACCTGAGTTTTATGCTGATTACAGAAATATTTATCATTCTCTCTGTAGTTTTCTATTTGGATAGTTGGTTGTTAGTCATGGCGTCATGTGTGAAATCTAATGTTTTTTTTTAAATTTGTGGTTGTGCATTCAATAGCATCTATTATATTAAAGAGCTATTAATTTTGGTGGGTGACAAGATATACATTATTACAGTGCGTCAATCAAAGAAGGCTTTTGACTGTTTACCAGGGCATATACAGAAAGCATTTAATTGGTATAAACGTAACTTCCATCATATTGTGTTTACAGAAGGCAATCTCACAAGTGAACAAAAGCTTCAATTTATTGATTCACTAAAATTGGCTGATAAAAAAAACTGTGTTTTGGGCATGTGATGATATGAACTGTGAATTTTTAAGTCAGTTAATCTCTCAACCTGTGGAAAATTTACTTGATTACTGATATCAATACCCACAGAACATGGAAAATTCTATAGATTGTATAAAAGACTATTTTAAATTTGTGTGTTGAATGAACACTCCAAAAGGTAAATTATTATCACCATTTGGTAATTGTAAATTTAAGAAATTTATTTTAAACCCACTATAACTAATAATTAATGATTTTTACTAGTATTATTTTTACTATTTACTAAATTCTAATACAATATGATTTACATTATTACCAGTGTTTGAGATTTCCAAGTCATCAGTGTGAAAAAGTTTTTTATTTACTAGAGTCTTGTAATTCTCGCCCAGTGCATTTGGGAATGAAGTAGTAGAAACCATTGTCAAATCTTATCTTTACCACGATACCATATCTTGTGTTCAGCTGAACAGTGTCTTTGATTGTTAGCCATAGTTTTTTTGGTAGTTCACTAGCCAGACTCACATTTGAAAAAATACAGGTTGTTGGTTGGAAATTAATATTGTTTAAGCATTGTAAAACATGGTCATCCTCGCTTGTGTTGGGGAGGACAATCGCATTATTACTGACTATAGGACGTCTTCATTTGTGTTGAGTGTTGTGTTTTTCTTTTACAGATGCAGGTGGTGGGGGCATTATCTCCTGTGTTAGCGGGCTATAACCATGCAAAGGTGGTGGGGTTCTGCATAGATCATCAATTAGACTGCTCAATGAGCCGGATGCTAGCATTTCAACAGACATTGCCAAAAGTGAGAGACAAAATTGCGTAGGAGAAAAATAATGATTTTATCTGATGAACTGAGGTGTATATATAGATTGACCAGCCAATGGAAATACATTGAACTTTTGAAAAATAATTATTGGTTGAAAAACCGTGATATGATAAATGTGTTAACAATGAATTTTGACAAATGTGAAATGTGGGTTTGAAAGATTTCCCAAATTATACTGTACATGCAATCACTCAAACTCATGGAAAAACAATAACAAGGTATATATTAACAAGATGTAATGTATGCAAGTGATTGTAATGTGTTGTAATGAGGCATATATATTAACAAAATGTAATGCAAACAATTGTGATATTAACAAAGTGAAATTAGTCATATCAAAACAGTGTCAAATTGGCCCTAACATGAATTTTTTCAACCTGAACTCAGCCCATTTTAATTTCAAAAACTCAACCCAGCGGGAGTAGAAGCATTACTGAATAAATCTGTCCACAAAGTTTATATGCTATTAGGGCAGACACAATCATCCAATCAGTATTGCTAGTCATTAAATAACATAATTTTTAGAAATTTTGTCACATTTTTCATAAAATATACAGAAATTATTCTAAATGAAGCCTGGAATGTTTTCTTTTAAGTTGACGTAGTTGATGTGCATTACATATTTGAGCAATACAAAACGTAGCTCAAACAGAATGTGGGTGCGATTGACAGCAAAGTTCTCCAAGGAATGGAAAATTGAAGAAACTTGTCTTCAATAAAAATGAAACAACAGTTTACTTCCAAAAAAAAAGCCATATCCAACAATGACCTATTGGTAAGCTAAAAATCGTCCATTAATGGGCCATTGGCGGAAAACAGTAGGTTTATGATGGCAGAGCATTATATAAATATATCAAGTACTGCAAGTTTAACTAACACAAGTCCAACAAAGGACTGAAGAGTATCTTTGAAATCCTACCAATAATATTTAATACAAACATTTAGTTGAAATTTGAAAAAATGTCTTATTATAATTCATAGCAATAAGATAAAAATCTGCCAAATTTACAAAAATTTAAAATTTTATATATATATGTAAATAGATTGCAAACTAAATTCTAATATATCAGCATTCAAAAATTTTAATTCTATATAACTTTCAAATAATTTGAAAAACAAAGGTTTGTATAATATAAAAACTTTTGACTTGCAAAATTTCCTTGAAAATGGAGAATCATGCCATTACCAATGATTATTGACTGGTGAGCAGACTGGGTCAGTGTGAAATTTTTTAAAATGTCAAACAATTTTTTGTGTTGCCGGATATCTTCAAGATCTTACTTTTTAGCACAGAAATTCATAGTTTTCGATTTTGCGTGTAACTGTAAATAAATTGGCCTAACCCAAATGCCTTAAGAGTTTCTACGCTTTCTTGATATTTTTTCAACATATTCCCAAGTAGCAGCTATCATTAAAGAAACAGCGTGCAGCAGAAGCAAATACATTTTATGCTAAATAACCTGTGGAATACATCCCTGGTAGTTTGCAACAAATATTTAATCAACAAAATATCTTAGGAAATTTGCCATGAAACAATTCTTAGTGGTCCAATTGCAGTGCTCACTACTAGACCAATTGACTGGACTAAACAAGCACTGGTTTGGCAAAAAAAATATATCATTGTGTAGCATATAGACACTCAGATATCACTACATTTACATCTGATTTAAGGAATTCTGTGGTTGAACAGGTGATTTCCATTGCCTAGAATCCGCTCAATAGTAAAAGTCGATTTTAATGTTGCAAACATTATTCTCATTTATTATAATCTATCTTAAGAATACTAACAACTTTTCCTAGTTTCTTATTTGGTTCTTTGGAATTTCCTATAAATGTTTTTAGGCGCAAATTAGAGTCCTATGGGCAGCCCGTACTCATCAAATAATGAGTAGTCCCCCATACCCCTCCTTGTGTTGTTTGGCCCAACCGCAGCAGTTATATGCAACACACAGGCCTGCTCGTCTGCATTTAAGTCCACTTTCATAATCGTTTAACTTGGCCATAATAGTTAAAAAACAAAACAATGTAAGCAAAATTTATGACATTAAAAAGCATGTTAATTTCTAAGAATTCATAACTACTATTTGAGTATAGTAAAATTATTATACTTTATGTATGATCTTATAGTACCCACAAGAAAAGGAAAATCTATTTGAATTATGATAAATATAATATACCGGTATTTTGCATATGTGGATTGGATAATTATAATTTTAGACACGTACAAATATTTCCCCATTCCCTAAGACATGAGGATGCTTTATATTACTTTATATACTCTAGTTAATTATAAGATTTCAATTTTAATGTTGAAATTAACATTTTTCTTTATAATGACATGATAAAATTACCTCATCAGGCAAAAAAATGGTATAAAATTTGAATATCAATAAAACTACGTTTCAAAACAATAGCAGCGCTTGCTTTTTTTAAATTTCATTTTGGACCCCCTGTGAAAAGTGAATAGCAACATATATGCGTTATTAAATTCGAAAAAATGAAAACTTACAGAAATATAGTAAGTAATGGGCAATAAACATTGCAACTATGCTTAATAAGTTGCATGATGTTATATATACATTATTTTAAAAACATCGCTGCATTACATTTCAGTAATTGTAACAAGTTTCTCTTTCTCAGGTTTGGGCAGATGATTTCTGAATTTTGGAATAAATTGAAATAGATTTGTAATATATGTAAACCAAATGGTGGATGCCATAATGTATCCTAAGGAATTAACTATTTCCTTAAGATTCCCTCAAGGCTTGTGGTAATTGCAATACCTATATTATCTAGATGTATATTGGACGTATGAATATTTAGACAAAAAACATATATATATATATATATATATATATTGCTTTAAAAACATGAACTTTTTGAAAAATCTCTTGCTCTTTCTATATATTAAAATAAGGGCAATATTTTTCTTTGAAATGAAATCTGTGAATTTGGGGAAGAATATTTACATATTATTTAAACTAATTGTTTGGATATTTCAAATAAGTCATAGGCATCAGAATATTTTGGAATGTTACATTTGCTCTGTAAATTTCCAAATTTTCCTGAAGTAATAAACATTTTATATAAGTGAATTGTATTTTGAAATCAATAACCTCCTTTCCACAAGCAGTATCTTCGTTTTTTTAAGATAAAATGCCTGATTGGCCATATTTGGACCAGTTTGCATATTTGAAATTTATTTTATTTTTTTTGTTTTTGATGGTCCTAGACTTTTTAAAGCTAAATTAATGCGTCATATGCTAAACTTCTTAAACACTGAATATATTAATTCATATACATGTAAAAAGTTTCTTCTGTGCACCTTTATTATTATTATTATTATCCTTGCATCTCACAGCTTCATGCTGGTATCCCACTCATTTTATTATTATTATTATTATTATTATTTCATCTCACAGCTTTCCTCAGGACTCTAGCTGTTCCTAACAATGCTGCCTTCTGTGCTACTGCTCCTCCCCACTTTGGTACTCCCAACTCCTCCAAGTATCTCTTATGCTTCTTACTCACTGCTCCTAGTGCTCCTACTACTACCGGGACTACTTCAACTTTCTTTAACTTCCACAGCCTTTCTATTTCCTCTGCCAACTCTCTGTACTTGTCTATCTTCTCTTTCTCCTTGCTTTCTACATTTCTGTCCTTTGGTACTGCTATGTCTATCACTGTTCCTAATCTTTTCTCTTTGTCTACCACTACTATGTCTGGCCTCCGTGCTTCTATCACTTTGCTCGTCTGTATGTTGAAATCCCACAGTATCTTAACCTTCTCATTTTCTATGACGCCCTGTGGCTTGTGCTCATACCACTTGTCTCCTGCTTCTAACCCATGCTGCCTGCTCAAACTCCAGTGTACCATTCTTCCCACCTTGTCATGCCTGAACTTATACTTATTCTGTGCCAACTTCTCACACCCTGCTATCAGATGATCTACTGTCTCCGCCTCTTTCTTACATAGCCTACAATTATCACTTACTTCTAATGTTCTGTCTATATGCTTCTTCACCCAGTTTGTTCTTATTGCTTGCTCCTGTACTGATATTATCAGTGCTTCTGTTTCTCTCTTCAGTCCTGCCTTCTTTAACCACTTGTTGCTCTCTTCTCTGTCACACTTTTCTGTGTTCCTCCAGTATTCTCCATGCATTGCCTTCTGCCTATACCTTGTTTGTCTCTCTGATTCCATCCTACTCTGGTATATCTTCTTTCCTTCACTCTCAGTTCTTATCTTCTTTAACTCCTTAGTGACCTCTAGTAGGGACCCCTTAGGTTGCTCTTCTACATATTCCTTTAGCCCTAGTGCTTCTGCTTCTACAGTCTCCTCCACACTTAGCAGCCCTTTCCCTCCCTTATGCCTTGCCATGTACAGCCTATCTACATCTCCATTGAGGTTGAATGCTCTCTCTGCTGCTAGTACCTTCATTGTCTCTCTGTCTAATTCCCTAAGTTCATTCTTATTCCACCTAACTATTCCTGCTGAATATCTCAACACCTGTATTGCCCACGTATTAATTGCCTTTACACTGTCCATTCAATGCTGACTTCTGTAGTACCTTCCTTACTCTCCTCTTGTATTCTTTCCTTAGCCTCATCTTCATTTCCTCGTGATCTGTTCTGTCTTTCTCTATCACACCTAAGTACTTGTACCCCTCTTTAACTTCCTCAATCTTATCCCCACTGCTTGTCCTCAAGCCATCCCCATCCACACACTTGCCTCTAGTCATTGTCACTGCTGCACACTTTCCTAATCCAAACTCCAACCCTGAATCTCTGCTTGCCTTCTCCAATGTCTCCACTTGCTTCTGCAACATCTTCCTTGAACTAGCGTACATCTTCAGGTCGTCCATGTACCACAGGTGACTCACTGCTCTACCATTCTTCTCCATCTTATACCCTATGCCTGTCTCCTTTAACTTTACTGTGATAGGTATTAAGCTAACTACAAACAGTAGTGGCGCTAAGCTGTCTCCCTGGAATATGCCTCGCCTAAACCTCAACCTGTGTCCGTCTATCTCAGTCTGCCACTTTCCCATCTCCCTCTCTAGAAACTCAACCCATTTCCTTGAAACTCCATTGGCCTCTAACGTCTTCAATACCCACTTATGTGATATGCTGTCATATGCCTTCCTGTAGTCTATCCATGCCATTGCCAAGTTTGTCTTCCTTCTTCTACAATTCTCCACCACTGCCTGGTCTATCAACAACTGATCTTTGCATCCTCTCGTCTTTGTCCTACATCCCTTCTGCTCCTCTGGTATCAACCTATTCTGTTCTAAGTAACATGCCAGCCTACTTGAAATCACTGAAGTTAGCAATTTCCACGTTGTTGGCAGACATGTTATTGGCCTGAAGTTGCTTGCTTCACTACCTTTCTTTGGGTCCTTCTGTATCAGAAATGTCCTTCCCACTACCATCCACTCTGGACACCCACTCACCACACATTCCTCCAATGCTACTGCTAGTCTCTCATGCACACTTGTGAACTTCTTCAGCCAATACCCATGTACCTCATCTCTGCCTGGCGCCTTCCAATTCTTCATCTTCTTTAGAGCCTCCTTTAGCTTTGCTGTTGTGATTACTTCTTCTTCTTGTCTGAACTCTTTGTGCATCTGCTCACTCTCTATCTCTGGTCCTGCACTTCCCCATATATTCTCCCAGAACCTTACTGCATCTTCGCCTGCTCTAGCTGTAGCCTTTTCTCCTGCATCTAGTTCTTTGTAGAATCTTCCTTCTTGAGTCTCAAACTTCATATTGTCTCTTGCCTGCTTCGCCCTTGCCCTATATTTTTTTAGTTTCTCAGCTTCTGCAACTAATCTCTGCTTTAGCTCTTCTCTAGCAGTTTCTATTATCTTCCCTTTACCTACCCTGCATCTGTCCTGCACTGCCTTACTTGTCCTGATCTTCCCTATTTGCTGCCTAATCTTTGCCACTTTATTCTCAATTCTTCTCTCCCATACTGGCTTGCTGTCTCCCTTATCTTCTTGTCGTCTTTTCTTCTTTATGTCCATGCCTACATTTTTCAGCACTTCCCATGCGCCTGCATACACTAAGCTATTTACTTCTGTGACACTCCTAGCATTTATCCTCTCCAACACTTTATTGACCTTTGCTGTCTCTACTGCTAGCTTGCTTTTCTTAACTCCTCTTGGAACTGGCAACCTAGTTCTTTCACCTATTTCTTCCTTCATCTTTTCCTTGATTGCTGCTTCAGTTTCTGCATCTGCTACTTCTGCCACTTCTGTCTCAACATCTATCACTTCATCTTCCCTTTGCTTAACTTGTTCAATTCTCTTTTTCCCCTTACTCTCATTATTATTATTATTATTATTATTATTATTATTATTATTATACGCCATTTTCTTTATGATGTTGCCTCGTCTTTAAAATTCAATTTATTATCAATTACTACTCCCAAATATTTCATTTTTGGTGATTCCTGAATGACGTTGTTTTATATCTTAATACTTTATAATGTTGATTCATTTCTTCTATTCTTAATTACCATAAATATAGTTTTTTCAATAATAACAATTTGTTATTAAAGAGTGATTGCAATTTTTTGACATTTTCTTGTAAAGTTAAAATACCATTACAAAACATGAGAGTATTATCTGAAAATTGTACATGATTACTATTAATGTACTGATCCATATCATTTACATATAATTTAAATAGTAATAGAATCAGTACTGATCCTTTTGGTACTCCATGGTTTAGTTCTAATGAGTTTGATAGTTCATCTTTGAGTTTCACATACTGGTATCTATTACTTAAATAAGTATTTAATATTTCTATTAATGAATCACTAAAATTATAAATCTGCTTTAACTTTTCCAATAAAATAGAATGGTTTATTGAATTAAATGCGTTTGAAATATCTAATGATGCTATATATATTTTTTCATTCCTATCTAATTTTGATCTCCAGTCTTCAACAGCATAAAGTAAAGCATCATTTGTAGAGGTATCTTTTTGAAATCAAAACTGATGTTTTGATACAAATTCATTTTGTTCCACATATAGGTTAATTTGGTTGCATAATAATTATTCAAATAGTTTATTAATTACTGTTAATATTGAAATTGGTCAGTAATTTTCTGCAAGATCTTTCCTTTCTTTCGTATATGTTGGTTTAACTTTCTCAATTTTTAAGTACTCAGGATAAGTAGATTTTGCAAAGCTTTGATTAAATAATTGACACAGAGGTCCCAATAAAATATCTAAGGCATCTTTCAACAACCAGGGAGGAAATTCACAATGACCTTTCGATTTGTTCCAATGAATTTTACTTGTTTCTTTGTAAAATTCTACTAAGGTAATAAATTTTGTTTTATAGGGATCATCATTTTTTCTAATATTGCGATGCTTATGATAGAAATGTTTAAACTTTGTATATGGTTGTCAATAATTCCTAGTTTCAAAAATCTTTCATTTAACACTAGAACTCCGAAAATGTAATACACCCTTTAATTCCTAATCAGGTCATAAATGACCGGTATTTGTGTAGCATTTATTACAGTGAGATTTATACTGGCATTCAGGTTCATACTTAATAAACACTGCTACTGCTATCTGATGCAATATCCCACATAATTTGATTAAGAGCCCGCTTTGCTGCTTCTCTTGCCATTAATTTTTAACTAAAACGATCAAAACTGTTAAATACATGCTCAATATAAAGTATATTACTGCATAAATATAACTACACAAACGCATGCATGAAATGTTTAGTCTGGGTCACAAATGACCGGTTTTCGGAGTTTAAGGGGTATTAATGATTTTTAATATCTAAGTCTGTCTTCTTTCCGAAAATGTCATCAATTCGTACTTTACAGCAGAATTAGTGAATATAATGTACACTTGTAAAAATCTTTACATTTAGGGAAGTAGTTGTTTAACAATTGCATCAAAAACGGTAAAAAATGACCGGTTCGGAGTTCTAGTGTTAAAATATTACTGATTTCTTTGTAATTTTTAATACATTCACCATTATCATTTACTACATAAGGAATTTAGCTAATAATTATAGGCCGTTCTCAATTAGTTCGCCAATAAGTAAAATTTTCGAACAACTCTGACATGTTCAAATTAGTGACCACCTTTCAAAAGACCAATTAATGTTAAAACACAATTTGGTTTCGGCAAGAATTTTTTAACTGATGATGCACTTTTGTATGCTACCGAAAATTGGCGATCATCTCTTGACTCTGACCAATTTGTTGCAGTGGCCTGTCTGTATCTTTCAAAAGCTTTCTACTCTATTAATCATGATATCTTATATATGAAATTAGAAAAGCTAGGATTTTCTGAAAGTAGCGTTAAATTAATATCTAGTTATCTAACCAACTGCATTTAGTGCGTCAAATTAAATAATACTTTCTCTAATTGTCTATCTATAAAAAACAGAGTACCACAAGGTACCAGTCTTGGACGGCCACTTTTTAATGTATATGTAAACGACATGCAGCAACATACGAATGATCAATTGATTCAATACGCCGATGATACATGCATTTTTAGTGGAAATGCCTCCTTAAATCAAGTAATAAATGACGTGGAAGAAAATTTGGAAAAATTGAGTAAATAATTTAACATGCACAAATTTCACTGTGAAAAATTGAATTTTTGGTTTTTGAATCCTCAGGGAAAAAGTGTATTACTATAAAATTTTTCACTTACTTTTAATAACGCCTCAATCTCCCCAAAGGAATCTTTTAAATATCTTGGCATAACTATTGACTCAAAATTAACATACAAGATGCAAGTAAAAGAAATTTCAATAGACATATTTGTTTCTCAGATCTTGCATTTGAACTGACATGAATCTATTTAATATCTCCAAGCAATGATTATATTTGATATCATTCTACTATTAAAATTTGTCAAAGATTTATTCATTTTTTATTAATATTTTATCAAAGTTTTATAGAAAGTCTATTAAATTACTATGCAAAAATGCATAAATAATTATTTTTTAATAAAAATTTCAATTTTTAAACAACATGGGCTGGCATCAATTTAGTCATTGAAGTCATCTTGTAGTTCATTCTTCTACCATAGTTAGATTTTAGATTTCCTAAACTTAACAAAATCCTTTGTCAAAATATTCAGATTTAAATGCTATTTTTTATAATACTATCAAAACTCTATTAGTTTTTTTGTTAATCAAGCTTTTTTCAATATCAACCCCCCCCCTACAAAAAACTTTTGCAAATATGTAAATTTTAATCTGATTCAAATTATTAAATTCAATATCAATATTTAATAAAATTTGATCCATTATTTTTGTTAAATTTGATCACATTTACAAGTTTGAACCCTTAAAAATTTGACTCCCTCTGTCCAAAAATAACTGCTACATTTGATTTCAAGCTTTATAACTTTGAAGAAAATTATGAGATTTTCATTCTAATGTTTGCAATATAATCTTGGGGAACATTGATTTCAGAAAATTTAAAATTGCTTTGAAAATTGATTTTGTTAAAAAGAGCTTATAAGGATTTTAATTCACTGAAAAACGAGGATTATTGAACTTTAATCTGCTGTGCGTTCTTGCATCAGGTATTGGAACATTTTTTGACCTGTGAAAAAAAAATATAAAAAGTGAGGATGTGTGGTACAATTATTTCCCCTGAATTCCTTATCCTCTTGCCACCAGAATTTGAGAGACATCATTTGGGTTTATCAGTAATCAGAAAAATCATCACAATAAATTGTTGCAAAAAATGAACTCTGCATGAATATTGAGCGTATAAATTCGAGCAAAATGATGGTAAAACAAAAAGAATTTATCTGGTTGGTTTATTAACATCAGCTTAAAACAACTGAATTTAAGAAACAATATAAAAAATATTCTTGTGAACAATGTGTGTGGAGATTTGTTAACTTTTTTACAATGCATGATAATTTATAAAGGAAGACGCAAAAATTCCCAAGTAAACAAAAATGCTGCTCAATTTTTATGGAGATTGTGTGATAATTTATTCAAAAGCATAAATCATGTTATATTTCAATAAACAATGATCATGCTAACTTTGTTTAATTATTTTAAATATTGGATTAAGTAGATTGTACCATCAGCTGAAATAGTCTATTTATTTGTTAAAGAATTTTGTACAAAAAACAACATGTTCTAGTTTCCATGGCAATTTTATAATCGCAAAACAACACGTCTTAAATTAGTACATTGAGCAAAGATTTATGTAAAAACAAAAGGAAATTCGGGAAAAATATTCAGTAAATAATTAATAAAATATTATTGCATTTTTAAAATTCTTTGTTTTTATTTAATGAGTCATATGTATTGAATTTGAAAATAGTCATGTTTTGATTTTTTATTTTTACATTATCAGTGATGTTGTTTGTTTTAGAAAAGCTATTTCTCTTGTATCACATTAGAGATGGACTAGAATCATGATTATCTTGGTGAAATATAATGGAGGCTCTGTCAATATCTATCCATGTTTATGCTCAGATGTGAAAATGGTTCCTTGATTCCACACTGTTTCTTCAAATAGGTATGCTTATTGTTGAATTTTAGTGAATATACATTTTAAAATTGGGTCTTTATTCAACACTTGGTAATGTGTAGCAATGTTTGGGTGAATTTATTCACTGAGCACTTATCAAGTTTTCTATTTACAATCAATAAGTGCTAACAAAGCCTCTTTAAATGCTTAGATTTCAAATACATCTTCACGTGCAAACATTGGTATGCATTCAATCCTCGAATTTTGCTTTCATCATGTTTGTACTAGTTTGTAATACTTATTAAAAAATCTTACTTTTACACATTATTCAATCTAGCAGTAGATGTTTGCATGGTATTAGTAGCTGAATGTGCATAAATTTTCAATTCATGGTAGAGTTTACCCATGGTTAGGCTTTTTTTTATAGACAATGTTTTTCAAAATATTAACCTATAAATTGTTAGTTTGTAATTTTCTCAAGATTCTTATCAATCTATCTTTTAAATACCATGAGCTCATATTTACTATATACAGGCATTTGTACATATTGAAGATGGTCTCAAAATGGAATTATGATTAATTTGACAAGCAGAATTCATATCTAAGAACAGGGAAATTGGGTGTGTGTAGTAGTATACCTATTAGAAAAAAAATGGTGAATCATGTGGAAAAGCATATTCTCATTTCTATGGCAATTATAGAATACAGTGGAAAGATTTCAAATATTAGACAGTAAATAATTACTCCATTAGAGACATTGCATTTTGGACTGGTGACTTCAAATGCATTTACACACAAATAAAGGGGTATGTTACATACTTTTTCCACCCTTTTCACTGGCTATATACATTGATGTATTTTTGTCATTCCATCAGATATGTTTTTTTGCTTTATATGAAATTGTATGTGTCATTGGTTTATGAAGTATTTTTTAATAACATGTGTCAAAATTTACATAATGAATTATTAACTCTTTCACTACTGGGGGTTTTTTACTACTGGACAAGGCTACTTGACTGACCTACTTTTGAAATCTGACTTACAATTTTTAAACAAACTTTTATATTTGCTAGAGTTAATACATTATTTTAAGTCAAATGAATGCAACTTTGTTATGTCGTGAAACACGGCACCCGGTCCAAAATGAACGCACGGCTTGGCGTGAAACACGGCGCACAGTAGCGAAAGAGTTAACTGTCTTAGAACTCAAATTCTTTGTAAAATGTTTTGCTTTTGATTAATACAAAATATTTATCATATAACTTGTTTCATGCATTTACAATTTTTTAACTAGCAGCTGACTGAAACTATGAATTATGTGTTGATTTTCATTTTGTCAGGAAATATATTATTGCATTATACTTGTTTTACAAAATTTCTTAGTGGTTTCTACCTCTCAATTTTTTTGTTAATGATTAATACAAAATATTTATCATGTAGATTTATGCCCCTCTACTATCTAACCATGTAGTTGATGATTTCATATCAGTGCACATGAACTCTATGTTTTCACAATAGCATTTGTGACAATTAATTTTAGCAGACTGCTATGGAATCAATGAAATGGTTTTGCCTCAATAATATTAGTGTGGTTAGCCTGAACCAATTGATACTTTGCATGGTATAAAGAATTTATTCAATTTCTAAATAATCAACTCACTAGGTCAAAGAAAATAATTTGTGTTTCTTCATTTGTTTTTATCATGTGCTCTACAATCACACTTTTTTATTTTGCTTTCTTGAGTGTTTTATTACCCAGATTAATAAAAAAGAAATTATTCTAATTATGTATTTGATTATTTTATGCAAGTATGCACAACCCTCTGTGTTTTTTACAATTATTGTATAAAATGAATCAGTTAATTTATGCAGATGGAAATAAAAGGAGATGCATTCTCCTTGAGAATTGTTGAGAGTAATGTTTTTGACATGTGGGATTACCATTTTCAAAGCATAAAAGACTGGAGTAAATTGTTGACTAATCATCTTGACACACCAGAGCTTGGAAGTGGTAATGGTTTTTGGAGTAGGAAATTTGAGTGCATTTTCATTTAAATGTTAAAAGATCACATTTGTGACTAATCAACTCTCTGGCTCAAAGCTACTTAAACAGCAAAGCAAACTGTGCTAATGATTTCAAATGCATCTCCACAAAGAATAATGGGTACATCATATACTTTTTCCATATTTTATTTTATGTATACATTTTTGTATTAACTCTCTTTCCATCATCCACATTTTTGGTTAAAATGAATTTATATGTAGTATTGCTTTATGCATATATTTAAATTTGTGTATTCTCTCTTTCCATCATACATGTCTTTGGTTTAAATGGTGTTATGCATTATTGGTTTATTCACCTATATTTGTTAATGTATTATTTCTCTCCATCTTACGCATTTTTGCTTTAAAGCAAATTTATATGCATTATTGTTTATTGAGTATTTTGTTTTAATTGCATTTGTTTAATTTCTTTAACTTGCAATTAACTGAAGGCAATTATTTATATGTAATCATTTTTAACTGTCAACTAAATTAGGCATATTGAATTTTCTTTAGCTGTTTCTAGAACTCAAGTTCTTTGTAAGCATTTTGCTTTTGATTAATATTTATCATGTAGCTTGTTGTGTGCATTTACAAGTGCATATGTTTAGAAAAAAGGCAGAGCACAGCATGGAATTGTGACTAATTGGCAATACAAAACAATGGAATAGTGGAAAGCCATGTAATGCACACAGACATGTAAAACCACATAAATCAAAATAAAGCTGCCAAAGGTGTGTAATTTGACAAAAGATGTAACAATCTGCAAGTTTGTATGCTCCCCTAAAATGTTAATATACCACAAGAAATGTGGAAAGGAAGATCATCATGTAAAAATTGACAAAAGATGTAATAGTCTACAACATATAAATCATGAAAAAACCATATAGGCCAAAAACAAATGCAGAGATAAGATCATCATGTAAAACTAATATAGTAATATTGTATGTTGAAAAGCATGTGTATGTATAAATCATATTTATAAAATTGCATGCATAATTTTTATGAATTGAAATTGCATCTTTATGCAGAAAACCATGTTTACATTTTTTCAAAAACTATTTTGATTTTAACATGTAAGTCTATATTCATGCATCTGTAATGCTTTTATGTATAACCCATGTTTAATTTTTCCAATTACTAGTTTGCTTTTATCATGTATTACACCTGTAATTTCAAGTTTAACAAAAATTTTCTCATTTATGTATTTGGATATTAGCAAAACAAATTAACCAAATGGAATTTTTACAATGGAAAAATAGCAATGTATTTGACAAACAAAATGTAACCCTATGCATCTAATGTATTGATTGTAAGAAATGAAATAAACTTTGTACATAGAAACAGTTAAGCAATTGAAATGCATGGAAAATTTTTTATGGGTACATGAGTCAGCAAATAATGATGGGTGTTCATGAAACACTGTGAGATGATGTATTTTGAAAAATAATATATACCTTTTACATGTAATGTTAGATTCCTGAAAATGAATTAAACATTGTACATATAACCTTGTGTAATGTGTGATAATACATTTAATACAATTTATACACAATTGTTAGAAAAATTGTTGTTTTTTACCTTTTGCATATTTGCTTTGATCAATATTAATGTGCTTAGAAACATGCTCTAATGCAAATAACACATCATTTTTTCAATTTTTTTTCATTTCAAGTATTTGGGTTTTGGATCTATGCATTATTTTCCTTGAAGCATGGTGTTGCATGTTTAAACATTGTTACAACAAACATGACTTAAGTGAAACATTCCTTCAAAAATATTAGTTTGCCTAAATCTTAAAAAACAAAAATAAAAACTTCATCAAAAAAATTAATTTGCTCAATTTAATTTTGTCAAAATATTTTGACAATAGTAAAATTAGGATTTTATGTTGTTGTTCTAATCAAATACTTTAGATTAGAAATACTAGAATTTCATTTTCATCACAATTGGCTTAAAAGTTTATGTTTTGCTAAATAGTTATAAAAGCAATTATTAATATCTGTTATTTGATTTAATTGGTTAATTCAATTATTTGCTTGTTTATTGAATTACCTTGCAATTAGCTGGTATTATTGTTGTTTAGATGCACTCAAGCTCTTCTTGAACAACATGAATTGGAGTCTGAATCCTATCCACAGCAATTGCAACTTCACATATCATACATTATACTTTCCAGGAAACCAGTTTTCACTGATTCTGCTCTGCAGTCATCTAGAATTGTGCATAATCATTTTTAGTGAACACACTCTCAAAGTTTATAAAATATTTATAAATAATGATTCCAACTTGGCTATTTGCTAATTTGTATTTACTGTTTTAACATTTTAATTTTTAGTTTATGTTGATATGGCTTGAGTCTTGTATAAAAATGGAACCTTCAACCATTTGTTAATGTCAGTACAATTATTCATTAAAATTCATAACTTATATAACAAATTCTCCAACATGTACACATGTAAATTCTAAAATTATTCATAGATTGATTATATGATGTGCAAGTAACTGCACTCTGTAACCAGGTCCACCTCCTCTGATTATACGTGAATTAATTATGGGTTTATGACTCATCAATTAGCACCTGTTAATCAATTCTTAACAAATGTGACACCTGTTTGATGAAATTGCCAAGCAATTTTGTGACTACCCAACTCCCTGACTCAAAACTACTTAAACAGCAAAGTGAACTGTGCTAATGACTTCAAAATGCATCTCCACAAAGAATAATGGGTATGTCACATAATTTTTGCTTTTAAATGAATTTGTGTTTTTACTTTATTTGCTTATATACTTTGATGTAATATTTTACTTTTCACCAAACATGTTTTTAATTTTAAACAAATTTATGTATTATTGATTTATTCACTTTTACATGTTGATGTAATATTTCACTTTTCACCAAACATGTTTTTGCTTTTAAATAAGTTTATATGTGCTATTGTTTTATTGAGTATTTTGTTTAATTGCATTTTGTTTAATTTCTTTAATTTGCAATTGACTGAATGGAATTATTTATACATAATAATTTTTAACTAACAAGCAAATTACCAATGTTGAATTATTAGAACCTGAAAAATCATGTGCAAAACCAACAAAAGATGTAACAGTCTACAAAGTGTGCAGTCATGAAAAATCCATATACACCAAGAAGAAATTCAGAGAGAACAAGTTCATTCGTGTAAAACTAATATATATATATATATATATATATATATAATATTGTATATTGAAATGCATGTGTGTATAAATTATATTAATAACATTGCATGCATAATTTTTAGGAAGTGAAATTACGTCTTTATGCATAAAACCATGTTTTGATTTAATGTGTAAGTCTATATTTCATACATCTGTGATGCTAAGTTGCTTTTATGCATAACCAATGTTTACTTCTGAAAATTTGAAAACGCAATGTATCCTTTTGTATGTAATGTTTTAGAATTCCCTTTTGTATTTGAATATTATCAAATGAATTAAACACATGGAAATTTTTACAAATGAAAAAATTATATGTAGTCTTTTACAGGTAATGTTAGATTTCCCAAAAGTATGTTAAACATTGTACATTGACCCTGTAAACAGTCGAAATACATAGGAAATTAATCATTAGTCATCAAAATGTAGTGTGATAGTATATAGTTGGAATAAAACATGTAAACTTAATAATGTATGGCATCAAAACTCTGTCAAACATTTCTTTTCATCAATTATATCCCTTTGCCCCAATCCTAGCAATCAAAAATAAAAAGTTAATTTTCGTCACTAAATGGCGTCCAATAGAATCACTTCATTTCCACATGGCAAATAGCCATAGGTAGGGTTTCCCATTGGTATGGGGTCTCCCCATCACCTTACTACTTCTGTTCGTGTAGCAGTATATAGTTCTGCATAAGATATTGATATGCCACTCAAATATCAATCTGACATGTTGCAAATGTAGCAGACAATACTTAATATACCATCCATTTCTTCATTTTTCAAGTAATATGTTATGTTCTAATAAAGATATTTAAAATTTGAAAACATCCCAGGATAGAGATTGGATCCTCTTTCTTCTTCGACTTGAATTTGTGACGTAGTGTGACTAACTATGACTGGGCTCACATTGTTTTTCTCAAAAGACCAAAATATTTTAAGGTAGTTGTTGTTTCCAGGGGCATTAAGCCAACTCATTATCTGAACATTAGGAATGCAAAGAGTTTGAATGTTTTTGGAAAAATGGGATTTTTCATAGAAAAAATTCATATTTCTATGTACTTCAGCACAATAATAATTTTTAGCTTAAAACATATTTGCATGTGCGGCGAACAAACTTATAGTTGTGTCCACATCAAGGTTTTCAATATTTATTAACAGGCTTTCAAAAAATTTTAAAAAAATGTGTTTTACATTAGAGAAACGCCAGGACTAGAAGCAATGGGTTTAAGCAATTAAAATCAATGTTGAAAACATGAGGTGACATTTCAGCATGTCCCTGTGCGTGCGCCACTGTTTAGGGTGAATAGTTACATGTAATTTGAATTAATACGCTTGATCATCTTCCTTCAATGTCGCAGTAGTAATTAAAACTGAGGGCTCTTAGAATTGCGGAATTGCGCGGAAGGAGTGATAAAGTGAAAAAGGAGCCGAATAGATATATTCCATTTGCTGTGTAAAATCTAAAGTTTTCATTAATTTCGACTGGATTATGCATTATCCTATCTTAAATCTATATTGCCTGTCAAATAAATCCGGTCAAAACCTGTTTTACAATTGAATAAAATAGTGGTTGCTGTTTCCATTTGCATTAAACCCACTAATTATCTGAACATCAGGGAGAATGAGACTGAATATTTTTTAAAAAATTTGATTTCTTATTGAAAAACAATTAATCTTTTTATATACTTCAGACACAGGAATAATTTTTAAATTGTTTAAAATGTGGACAAAGCGTTTTAATACTTTAAAGTTAATTATTTAAAACTCTACAGTGAATTTATGAGCACCCTGTATAATTTTGAATGATATTCAAAATGTGAACAATTTTAAATAATACTGTACGATGTCTTAAAACAATCTTTTCAGCTTGATTTTTTCAATGTATTATTAACAATTTGAAAACACCAATGTATATTGTATATAGTTGATTTAGAGCAGATTCACTAAATTAGTATTTAGAACGGAATACGGTCGTGTCTGCAACTAGTTCTTGCGTAGAATGGCTAAGATTTTTGCATGGTTAATCACATTAAAATGTAGATAAAAACAAACCGAATGTGAATTTTTTGTGGTACAAAAGTGTTCAAAAAAACACGTTGTCAGATTTCTGTTAACAATTTGTTGACACCACATTATTACATATGTATTACACCAGAACTTTTCAAAAAATTGAATTTATGAAAAATGTGTTCTTGGAAGAAACAGGAAATTTTTTAATTACACATACACTATGTCTACTATTGCTAATATTTTATCATTGAAAACTTACGGGGAATCTAACAAACCCTTTCTTTGTTATTGTAGGTACAATATTCAAATGAAAATGCAGTGACCCAAAACAATACTAGTATTCAAAAACAGAATATACAGCTATATAGAACAGCCTCTGCATAACATTGATGTACAAAAAATAGTAAGCAAGGATTCATATTGAGAACTCTGATAAAAAACTTGACAAGTTTCTTTGCAATGTCGAACACTGTGATGTGATTGATGAACTCTTGGTGATATTAGCATCAGTATTTTTCAAATAATTTTTTCGATTTCTGTTTTTGGAAACTATTTTCAATAAGGCTCTCAGCAAGCCAAAAAATATTCTTCTAATTTTGGCTTTGCTGCTTATATCCGTTTTTGTTGATAATAATATGTTCATTAATACATGAATAACATGCTGCCATTCATAGGTTTCCTATTAGCTTTCAATCATTTGGGAGCCTAATAATACTTTTACTTGATTTTTATAAATGAGCCCGGCAACTTTCAAAAACACATTGTGTCCTTATGATTTATAAACTTATCATTCTTGTGATAAATCTTTTAACTGATATAAAGCTATAAAGCAAAATTCAAATTGCTCTTTATACATATATATATATATATATATATATATATATATATGTATATATATATATATATATATATTTATATACATGTATATGTATTATACAGGGTGTTCATAAAGTAACCGGACGATTTCAAAAACGTCTTACGCATTGTAATTTAAATTTAAAACGTGCAAGTATACTTTTAAAATATGATAAAATAACCTTGAAAAGTTTGTATAATTAATCTTTTAGGTTTGAAATTAATTCTGATGTCAATTTTTTTGACAATAAACCAATAATCTAATTGATGTTGATGCATTATAAGGTAATTATTTTCAGACAGATCTTTTACTTCATTTTGAATAAAGCATTTATTTTTTACGAGAATATATTATTACTTCAAATTTTCGTCTACTGACTACACGTAGTTGTTGGCTGAATAAGGCGTCACGTGATTTCGAATTTCATGAACAAAAATTAAACATTAATATTGCTGAAGGCTGCCAAAAAGTAATATGATTTTAAAACGAGTTAAATTAAGTATAATATATTGTATATCCATATTTAACACTAATGCAAAGCAGTATTGCAAGGGCATGTGCTAAATTTTAGGCAATAAATAAGATCCAATTTAACTTTGCGAAAAGTTCTAAACCTCAATTACTTCAATTTTTATTCAGTCTAAAGAAAGCCGTCTTTGAAGAATTAATTTAGTTTCCTGTATAAATTTTCTTCCATAAGGAACTGACCTTGTGATTTGATTAATTGTTTGCATAAATTGTTTCTTTTGTAAAATTGCAGAGAAGGCGGGCTTGCCGCTGCTAAGCTATTAATTGATGCAAAGTGCACTAATGTATCTCCATTGATTGCAGCATATCTCAAAATTTATATTGTTATGACTATTAATATATAGCCTATTCAGCAAATTCAATGATTTAATTTGGAAAAATTCATACATCCTAAATGCATCAAAATGATGAAATTTAGATATCATAGATGTTTATGAATAATGCAAAAAATGTATTTAAAAGTATTGAGAAAATAATTAAATATAATAGAATGTTTACATATATTTAATCATTACAATGGGATGCATTGCTTTACAGCTTCATTTTGAGAAGCACTGTAGCGCATAGGGCCGCAGAGATTCTCCCCAGAAATTTAGATAAGCTCTCGTTAATGCGCTCAAGATAGCTTGAAATTCATTAACCTCACGTTAAGGTATTGCTTTTGATGCATTAATAAAATGCCTCATCAAAGCGATTTCCATTGAAACGCTTCCATATAATGAATATACAAAGACACAGATATTCAATTAAAAATATACTTAATTTGCGGTCTAGAGGAAAATTCCCTTATGTCTTTAAGAGCTGATTCTAAGCCTGTCATTGAGAAAAGAACAATTTATCTCCTTTGCCATATGGTTTCATTCATTATATATTTATATGATATATCGCTTTGTCACAAATAATATTCAAAATATTATAGCTTGATTTTAGCAATTGTCCAAAAAATTCAATCTTTGCTGAAACTGCTTACATCATGCGTGTCATGGTGCTGTAAATGGGCAAGATTTGTTAGACCAACCCAACTCAGCCTTTAATTCAACTAATGAATATTGACTCAAGCTAACCGAATTTCTAATAAGCTATTAATGCGCATGACCCAACCCAAACTTTTGTCATAGCATGACTCAAATGGACCCTACTACAAATTCAGTACTTTTACAGGTCTTTTCTTCCTGACCAAAAAATATATGCATAAGCACCTTTGAAAAAATAGGGAAATATTACTAAAGTTAATCATTCTCATTCTGGAATCTAGAAAATTAGCACAACCAATATATAAGTCTCCTGCAAACGCGCATGAATAATGCCTGTCAATGACCCAATTTTGAGCAATATAATTTTGAACAATTAACCCAGCCCATTTATATATGTATATATATTTTTTATTGCTAGATCCAACCTAGACCAAAAATTTAGCGAGAAAGGGACCAAAAACATTTACAGCAATGGCATGGCATCACTATAGCTCTTAAAAATAGGTTCTAGAGTAAAGAAAATTAAATATTTTTTGAGTAGATTCCTCTTATAATGAATTAAATTGATTTGGAAATAGTTTTGTAATTTATAGAAATTTAGAATATAAAATAAAGAGGTTCTATTACAGTTTATTTTTGATAGTACAATGATTAGTGTCATCACATCTAATCTCAGTATGCATGCTTATATTTAGTTTACAGGACAATGGAAAAAGTGTCTTGATAGCACAGAGTTATTTTTTTAGCATGACATAACAATATTTCTTCTGCATAATAGGAAATTCATGGCTTCAACCATTTTTCTGTAGGTGTTACAAGTATTGAGTAATTTTTGCGAATGAATACTTTTAGTTAAAAAATCTAGTAACTCACCAGAAATGTCTAGATCTGCGCTTACACTGCATCAAGATTAGAATTAGAATTTAACATCGATTCAGATTTGGATTATTTGATTTCATAAATGCTTATTGAAATATAATACAAGTCTTCTGCACATAAATTTATGGCTTTGTTCTTATATCAAGGTTCGGGTTTGTTTCATTTTAATATTACCGCCTTTCCAGCTCGCATCCAACCCTGTTCCATGATTCGAAGAATGGTTCCTTTTTCCAACAAATATGGTCAGAAAATTGCTCGAGCACTAACCCTACAGTAGAAATAAATAAAGCTTACCAAAAACCATTTCGACCGTTTCCTCCGAGAGATCGAAGAAACAGAATGGAATCTAATGCAAGTGACAAAAGACGGATAGTTAAATCGGAAAATTGTTTTAAACCACTGGAAAAGTCGCCATTAATAGAGGCATTCAATAAAACTACAAGTAACACCACGTTTACCAAATCGTCATCATCTAGTCATTAGCAGACTAGCGAAGGAAACAACAAATGATGATATTGTTGAATATGTGGACTCAATGGGTGCAAAGATCCTGCACTCGAGATGTGTAACTAGTGATCCAAATCGGAACAGTAAGTCTTTGCACATTGTGATAAATGAATCAGATAGTACTTTAATAGGCAATTGCGATTTTTGGCCAAGAAGTACTCTAATAAACCAATATTATCCTAATGACGAAGCAAGATCCTTAAATAACTCTTGACTACATGCTTGGAGGTCCGAAATATCATTTAATACTATCAATCTAAAATGTACATATCAAACTTTCCCATATCTTTTTGTTCACAATAATAAATGTCTCATTGGAAAAATAACGGAACTGAAAAGTCTTCTTTCGACAGTATACTCACGCATCCGTGATTCTGTTACAAAAAAACTAAGCTTACCTCAGAAAACGCAGATTGCGAAATTGAAATTGATAATTTTCACTTAATTCGTTTCGATTGAAGTCTTGAAAATTGTGGTAAGTGTACGGGCGGAGGAGGACTAGTTACATATGTTGAAAAGTCATGGTGTCATAGCAAATCAAAACTTTTCTATAAGGTGTTTACATCCGATGCTCGAGATACACCAGTTGTTATAATTAATGTCTACCTATCACCAAAACAAAGAAAACGCGTGAAAATGAAATTTTACTGGTATAATTAATGACATGTATGCCAAACATCCATCAGCATACGTAATAGCAACAGGTAATGCCAATCAACCAAAAATTAAAATTTTTGAAATTGCTGGTTTGATCAGTTTAGTTTAGGAACCCATATTTTGTCCAAATAAACCACAATTTGATTGACGCTTATCAATTCAGTACTGGTCCATCTCTTAAAAATGTTTCATCTTAGTTTATTACTAGAACCAATACATACATGCTCAACTAAGCAAAGACACACTGATCTTAGAGGCAACGATGAAACATTCTATGCCATTGAACAAATATCATATGAGCTTGAAACAACAGACTGGAATGCTTTCTTTAATGATAACAATCCATTGAGAGGTGCCTCATGTTCATTATAAACAAATATAAAAAGAAAAGGAAAAGAACACAAAACCAATCACATTTATTCAATCGGAGATTCTAAAGAAATTAGTTAAAGAAAAATTTACTGCTATTAAAACCGAAAATCATCATCTCCGAAACACTATTCAAAGAAAAATTGACAAAACTGCTTATAAAGTACGCTGGAACTACTATAAAAATGTCCTCACTCAAACCCTTAATCAAGAATTCAATAAAATCTACAAAAAGAAACTTCGAAAACCTATACTTCTGTCACTCAATGATACCGAATCTCTTAACAGACATTTTACAAGATTTAACCAAGCCGTTTCAAAACATGATTGCTATAAAAAATTAGAGTATCACGATGACTTTTTAAGGAAAACTACTTTACAAGTAAAAAAGAAGTTGGCTAAAATAAAATACCAATCCCAAAGAGCACAACAAATACTACTCCAGAAAAGTCATTCTGACCAATCGCAGTAACGCCAGCAACCGCAAGATGTTTAGACAGCTTTGTCATGGACTATTTTAATGATAAGATAGAGAATTTCTTAGATCCAAATCAGTTTGCCTATCGAAGAAATAGATCAACAATGGATGCTCTGCTTCATACAGTTGATTTGATTGCTGGAATGAAAAACTGTAAAGAAACAATATGTGTCAAGATGCTTACACTAGATTACTCATCAGCCTTTAAAACCATATTGCAAAATCAACTCCTTAGCAAAATCTCTTATCATGATAAATGGTTAGGTTCCTGGATAGCCAACTACATGAATGGCTGAAGTCAAAGTGTTAAATATGGAAAAAGCTCATCAGAACTCCTACCTGTTTGCGTTGGGCTACCACAAGGTGAACCACTATCAGGTCATCTATTTACTTTTGCAACGAATGAAATATCAAATTTTAGGAAATTAACATTTCCAAATACTCAGATGACAATAAAATTATTGCTAAAATTTCTTCAAAGAGCTCTCATGAAAATTATTTAAGATACACAAGCAATGTTGAGAGAACATTTGAAATTTCGTTGAAGAAAAATTTGTTGCTTAATCCTGCTAAATCAGTATAATTAAATTTCATAAATAAACACATTCAAAATGAGCCCCTCATACATATTGCTAATGCATCGCTTGAGATTGATGTCCAAAAGTACTCAAAGCAAACTCCACAAAATATTTGGGTATAATAATAAATGATAAGTTGAACTGGAGTCAACATGTAAATCAGTTAATCAGTTCATTATATGCAACTGTTAAAGCGATACCAAAAAAATCGTCCTTTATAACCCCCAATAGCATTATGTAAATCCTTAATGCATACAACAAGACAAAGCTGTTATATTGTTCAGTTGTATGGGTACCCGGACTTACAAGAAAACAAAGAACCAAACTCTCAAAGCCTATCAGGCTATTTGCCAAATTGTGCAAATTAGATTAT
>CABFPE010001001.1:129782-139987 GCA_900660155.1 Hofstenia miamia | reverse complement strand
TATATATATATATACCGACATGCATACATGCATACATAATACATTTTTAACATTCCCAACTTTTGCATGCGGACAAAGATTTAAAATCATGCTTTTCAAATTTTCGTCATACCTAAATTTGTAAGAAATAAACTTTTATTAGTGAAATTAATGACAATGGTCGTATATGTTAATGTATTAATGTATGAATTGCGCATTGCGTTAGTAAAGAACACTATCATGGTTCTTAAGCTCAGCAATCAATTTTAAAAAAATTAGTGGCGTACAGGTAGGAAATATACTATAAAAATTGACAAGAAAAAAATTGGATAATAGGGATAATAAGCAAAGTTTTTTCCATTCCAAGGCATAATGGTTTGCTTATATACACACTACTGTATTAATGCGAGCATTACAATGTAATTTCTAAGAAAATGCAGTCATTTGCCTGTTAATGATAACTGATGACATGATCTTAAGTGAGTGGTTTTGCCATTATTCGGAATTTTGACTCTTGCGTCAGAGAAAACGTTAGGAAATTGAGCAATTTATGACTTCGGCACGCATTGGAGAAATAAATATGCCATCCACTCTAGTGTTAACATCTAGCTAGTCGCATGGAAGAACGCTATACATATAAACACTTTGTATATTGAGTTCTTTTTTCACATTTAATTGAATATTATATGTCAAGTTTGAAGATATAGCTTTAAAAATGGAAAACGACGTTTATCAACAAATGTGGTCATCACTGATGACCATATACAGTATCAAGGAGTTCTAAATACCGGGGCAATTTGTCTGATTAATGCAGTTTCAGTAGTAGGCCGATTGGTAGTTGTTTATTTACTTTTCAGATATAGTAATAATCACATTAAAACAGTTAATATGTAATTTTTTTAAAAAAGTTACAATGTAATTTTATTAACCAAAGTACATTGTAAAGATATCAAAAACAATTAACGAAGTTTTTTTTTCGCACAATTTCTTTTTGAAGTACTGAAATTAATTGTTTGTGCAAGACCTTTTAAAAAACAATTAGCTATTCTGTGACATGTTGGGCTAACTTTTTCTACAGCAGTCAATGTCTGTTCGCTTAAAAAAGGCATAACATGCTTGCGGAGAAAAAATAAATCATCAGATTGTAATGATAATTTTCCGCAAGACATCAAATGTGTAAAATTGGAATTACTGGATTCCTGAGTTCCTTGAGACAACTGCTCAGAAAATGTTACATAGCCTGCAATGTGATATAAATGTCTAAATTGAGCCAAGTATCTAATTCTCATGGACACTTTGAGTATTCTCTCTTGAGTGCATTTTTGATATTCGAAGTTATTTTTCTGATTTACTTGTTTATTCTGTACTATTAGATTTAAGGGTTTAGTTGCAAATTCTTTTTCTTTGGACAAAAAAAATTATCTGTATTTTGGCTACATTTAAATTTAATCTGTCGAGTTGTAGTTTATGATTTTTCTCTATCCACAGACAGTTCATTTACTGACTTGTTCGGATTCTATTTGAAATTTACAATGCAGGTGTCATCTGAGTGTTGATACATTTTATTATATTTAGAGCATTAATGCAAACTATTTGTATATATAGAAAGGAGCAACGAACCCATAATGTTGCCTTAGTGTACACATTTTATGGTTTTCTTTGTATGCAGAATATGCCCTCGTGACCGTTCTGTTTCAGTATTAAATTGGATTTCAAGTAATTTCCGCTTCAGTTTGAGTTTCAGCTCAAAACGTTTGCTCATTTCAGTTTCAGTTCATATTTGTTTTGCCCCAATAGCGGTGAGAACTTTTTAAATTTACTGTATATTTGCTAATTTAAGTACAATTACTAACTGCAAGGACAAATTAGATTTGGATTAGGGATGGGTAGGTACGAGTAGCATTAACGGATATGAGTAAGAGATATAAATAACGGGTAAATTGCGAAGAGATAATTTTACAAAAATTCAACACTTCTTATTGAAAGTTTATTAGCAATTTTCGTTAAAATATTTAAAACCCATCTGAAGCGATTACTTAGGCATCAAGCAATTCAATCACGATTCTATTATTAATACTGCTACCAATACCATAACAATCAACACCGCCAAACGAAGTTGGTTGTAAGGTAATAACGTCAAAAACGTCCTCACCATTTGTGGCAAACAGTTGATTTTTGTTTTGCATAGTTTTTGTTAATTGTTTTAACTTTGGAGTTATTAATACATTAATTGTTGTAAGTTGAACGCATGGGTATTCGTTTAAAAACTGATAGAACTTTTAAGGGTACGGGTACATATGAATCTTCTACGGGCAAGTAACAGTATTAGAAATTTCTTTTCTGCATTGCCCTACGTTAGATAATTAGTGTATAAACCAATACTCTATTTCTAATTTTGCATGGCGGGACACTAAATTTATTAAATATTACAACTTAAAACTCAAACAAGAAGGTATTTCATTTATTCAAAATTAAATAAATTGTAATATTTTAACACAATTTTTGTTTGTAAAGTGTTGCAATTTTGGAAGAAATAAAAATATTCTAGAAATTATTAAACAATATATCAACGCCATCAAAAACATTTTGTAGTTTTTTTCGACATGAACCTATCAATTTACAGTTTATTGGCCAAAAAAATATATAAAATTAACTGAATATCTGGAAATTAAATAACATATTTTTTCAGTTTCAGTTTTTATTCAGTTTTACAGATGATATTGAATTCAGTTTCCGTGTCAGGTTTTATTTCAGTTTCAATTGAACACAATAGATGCATTTTATGCTTAAATATCTCATGTGTCTATGTTTCAAATCACGTCGTTCTTCATAATAAAAAAAACTTCATTGTACAGAATTGCAATGGAAAAAATCATTGTGGTACAAAATACTCCCAAATACCTTCCAACTAGTAAAAACCAAACAACGACGAACTGTTAAATCAAGTACACTTATGATTTAAGGTGGATCGAATTGACTACGTGAATTCTAATAGTAAATCTACAGTAAACATTCCCCTTCTAAACCCGAATTGAATCTTACTAATAGTATTATGAATATCAAGATGTTCCATGATTTGATTAAATAGAAGTCGTTCAAAAATTTTAGAGTTTGGATTTTACAGAGATATTGGTCTGTAATTGCTTCCTATTAAAGGCCTTCTTTCTTGCAAATTGGAATTATATCCGCTCGCATAATCAATGAAAATGCAAAAACTTGATAAGAATTTGATAATATCTTGGCAAATTCTTACGAGTTTGTTGCGAAATTCTCCAAAATTTAGTAATTTTTTTGCCAAAATCATACCAATTTTTTCAGGATTTTACAGTTTAATAAAAGCTTGGCTAGTGTAAAAAAATTCCTTAGAAAATGAATAACTGCAGTAATACCCATTAAACATTCATTTATAGCAAACTTACACTAACTCCCATTAATTTTAATACAAAACATTAATGTTAACAGACATGTTAGGTTTGCACAGCAATCATTGCAAAAGTGAATATGCATAGCCAAACCTAGCCAAGAGAATCAATTACCAACTTATACCTGTTTGTATTGAAATTCCAATATAGCAGTAAAAACTGTTATTTAAAAAATTTAAAATGAAAAAGTTGGGCCAGAATGTTTTTTTATATGTACTTTAACAATGAGGCCTTAAATTTGCCTAAGATAAATTTAAATTACATATTGGAATTTGTATTATATCTAAAAATAATTCCTTTAAACTTCTTAAAAAATGAAGAAGCCCAATGGGGGTTTCTTAGTTTTACGGCACAGTGAACTTCATGTTGCAATCTCGCATAAATTATTCCTATATTAATTTCGATACTTGGTATAAAAATCAATAGTTAGTATAAATATTTATACATCTGACAAATAAATTTTGATCTAAGTTCACTAAATTCAATCGAATTTCATAATTAAGGTTAATGTAATAAAAATCTAATATTCTAATAGAAAAAATATTTCTGCATTCTTTTAATCAAAACTTTGTCAAGATCTTGTAAAACTTGATAATCATCTGACAAAATCTATGCAAAATCTTAGAAATTTATGTAAGTTATTCAAAATCTTATCACGCTTTGTAATTTATGGAGAAAATTTCTGCGATCTTGTCAATTATTGTAAGCTTTATTGACTAGGTCTTTTAATGCATTTGGAATTGTCGATGTTTCGATTGTAAAATTGTATATATTAACCAGATTCTCGATGTATACAAAATTTAGTTGATTGAAGACAAAAATTAGAATATTTGATTAACTAATAGATTTGCAGGATTACCGTTGTATGTTATGTAGGAATTTTAACTTTGTTGTGTACACAACACAACACGTTGTGTGGGACATAAAACCCAACGTCCTAAAATTCATTGTTTTTACTTTGATAGAAGAAATCTGATCATATTATCATAATATCATGTTATTAATTTTCCAGTTTATTAACAAATTAGTAAGGTCATTATTTCCATTCATGCCAAGTAACTAAAGAAGTAAAATCCCATATTAGTTATGAAAATAAATGCAAACTTAGAACATTTTCAGAGAAAAATAGAATTTGTTACACAATTATTTTTACCAACTTAAGAGTTTTAAACTATGAAAATTTTAGAAATAAGTAAGCTTTGCATTGCTCTTTTGGATTGTTAAAAAAAGCTTGATTTTTTTTCAATGGTACAGTTTTTGCAAGAGCTTGTCCTTCTTTACACATTGGTAATAGTATTTTATAGTTGAAAGGAAAATGAAGTCTTTCTTGAATGAAAAAGAATGATATTGGATTTTAATTTTTAATTATCGTTTTTACTTAACTTGTAAAGTTTATAGTGTTTCTAAATAACAGGTCCACAACCATTAAGTGTTCATATTGGAAGACGCGGTCACATCAAGTTAATCGTCAGTCAGTGAGTGCGCACGGTTTACTGAAGTAGAAAGATATCTCAGTCATGATGAAGTGAATGACAAAGTATTTGGTAAAGGTTGAAAAAGATTTGAAAATATTGAAAACATCGACAGTATGAAGCATTTCACCATCTTAGTTAAAAATTTGTAAATTTTTCATTGAACCAAGCCAAATCAATTTGAAAACCAAACTGGCGGACATTCCACTATGTACCTATCACCGTTTTAAATTGCCTACGTAGAAAAGTTCTGTGTAAATGACGGTAAGTCAAAATCGACGTGCAGCTTGATTGTCCACATGTGATTCGTCAAAAAGTTAAAGTGACAAATACTCGATTTTCAAAATTATTTAAATATTCAAATGACGTGACTTGGTGTTAGCTAATTCAACAAAATTGCAAAATAATAAAAATAATATAATCACTTAATTTATCTTCGATCTTGATTTCTTTTATTTTCCTTTTTTTGGATTATGCTACAATAGAACAAAATATTTTTATGACCGAATTAATCAAAATTCTTTCTGAATTTTGTCCAAAATATTGTATGATCTACCCCAACAAAATTCAAAAAACTTCGAACATTTTCAAACATTTCTTGAATAATTTGGATAGCATCAGTAAGTTTTTCTATACTTTTATGTATACCATTTTAAATATTTACTATTAAATTTATCAAATTGTTTCAGCTTAAGCGAATTTAATTATTTGTAACAAAAAATACAAAATTGAACTTAATTGATTTTGCAATAATTTTGATTTGATTTGAAAATGCTTAAGGAAAATTTATGAAATTGTTGAGAACGTAATTGACTTTTTTCTACTCACTATTTGAAGTACCTATTACTTATTTAATATTTTACAAACATTAAATGCATTAATGAACATTGTTTAAATCTATCTTAGTCGTAACTTTTAAGACATCACCGAATTCTTAATAAAATAATTCAAAGAAGATAACAGATCATTCAAAATACTTATATTTAGATATTTACACACAACAAAAAATTATGTTACATTTATTTACAATGAAGAAACATCAAAATATGTCTAACGTGTTAAAAGCGTCTTTTGCTTTTTCTTTTTTGTTTCAATAAAAATACTGGATACCTCAATGAGACCTCTATGGATGTCTCGGTAAGCTGAATTGAATTTCTTCGACAGTTGCTTTTGAGTTTTCTCTGTTAAGTCGAAGCTGGCGGCTGATCTTAATCTATTTAAGGTAAATTGACATTCACGGATTACATGAATAATGTTTCCCTAAAAGATGTTGTATTAGACCACCCCTAAGTTTCAAAATTCAAAATTTCTGTTTTAGCTACAATAAAATATATATCAATTTATATGTAATGATCAATTTGAGCATCATATTCAATTTTGTGGAAAACGCAGTTTTAGGAAGTATATTTTTGCTGTTTTGCACTTTAATTAGAAGCACACAGCAATCTTCACTAACAAGATAATACGGTTTATTGAGCAGTTACAGGGATAGTGGATATTTACTATATACACTTAATATTTCTTGTATTCTTGCCAACTAGCCACTTCAATATGAATGGATTCGGATGCTAGAAGACTATAATTAGCAAATATTCCTTTAGCAAATATTCCGCAGCTAATTCCATTTTTTAAATGATTAATATCAGTTTTTTTTTAGAATTTTGAGGTTTTGCTTGCAATTACAAACCCAAACATACCTTAAAATGAGGTTTTGCAATTATAGGTAAATACAGAAATACGTAATTATAATATATTGCAACGCAAATTGTCTTGCAATATAATATTGTACTAAATTGCCATATATTGCAATAATTTGATTTATTTAAAACATCCTATTTTAATGAGAAAATATAACTTTTTTGATAAGTAATGACTTGTGAACTATGTTTGTGTTTTCAATTTGTATAAAACCTGGGTAATTTTTCTATAGCTAGTGAAAGCCATTCACTACTCATTGTACAAATGGATCAAAATGAAATCATATGTCTAGCAGTATATTTGGGCGTTTTGCCATTTTTAAGAAGTTTTTCCTTTATTCGTAATATTTTTCACTCATTACTTCATTCTTCAGATCTAATATTATTTATAAGCCCTAGTAAAACAAGATGCCTTAAATTGTCCATTTCGCAATTTTGGCCTTTCATCTGAAGACGTTATATATGGCGGCTCTTTATTCTAGGCTTTTCTGGCACAATTTCACTCATCATAATATTTTTTGCCCTCAAATGTTTTTGGAGTGCAATATGAACTCAATGTTCAAAATGTGCTGGCCTACTGGGAATTTATTTTACTTTTTCAAAATTGAATTTATCTTACTCTAAGGCTCTGAATTATAAGGAGGAGGGGTTCTTCGATTTCTAATAAATTTTGCTTATCAAAAACGGGTTGTCTAAATTATTGGGGTCTTTCTTAATAAAAATGTGAATATAATATTTATGCGGGACATTAGAGTAAGCTAATAGTATATTTTTTTATAAATATGATAAGTACAAGAGGTCCATAGTCATGGACTCAGATATAGAAATGACGTTATTCTCAAATTAAAGATTGCAGGCAAGTGTTTTTATTCCAAAACTATTCGTATAAATGTCATTATTATGAATATTTCTTAAAAGCAATGCTAAGAAAACATGAAATAACAAGTTAGGCCAAGAACTTCTGTGGGAATATAATATTGAAAGGTCCTACCCATCAGTACTCTAACTTCGTCAGTTCAAATATTGGGCCTCAGTTAATCTAAAAAACTGTTTTAAATTAGATTCCGACTCTCTCATTTGGAATGATTGTTCCTTTAACGCTTTAGCACAAAAAAGTACCAAGATGCATTTTCCATTCCAGCAATAAATCTTGTGCATAGCCTGTCTGTACTGCAAAAAATGGCATGAATAGAGCCCTCATGATTATGGTCAAAAATTGAAATTTTATCAGGAAACCCACGTTATTGCTGAGGAAAATTCAGGAAAAATATTAGCACCATATCTGTTAGCTATATATTCTTAACTTCCAAATTTGAATTTCTTCCTTGAAGCATTTCTACAGTATATTAATAAGCTTTTGAACAAAATTGTCAAGCAACTCTAAAGCATTTGGCTGCCAAATTAAAACATAATCCACATATCGCAATAGACGTATCCAGAAGGACAGTACAATGACATTTTGACGGAGGCAACTTTACAATAAAAAATAATGCCAAGTTAAAAGGATTTGCTGAATCCATTTTAAAGCTTAAATCAGAGCATACAATTTTTTATTACCAGGATGAGAGTAATTTCAACATGTTTTGCAAAATGATTTAGGGAGGATAGATTTAAAGGCAATGCTACGCTGCCAAATTCCAAAGGCCCAAATTTACAGTGCACCTTTATTAAAGATTAAACATTAAAATATTTAGTCCTCTGTCAAATCGAAGACTACGAATCTCAATAAACTTAGGCAAGTCCAAATATTAGAAGATGAACAAACCGATTTGACTATTATAATCAGGTATGGAATGGCCTTATTCATGCAATTCTTTTTTGCAGTACGTACAGAGGCAATACACAACATTTATGGCTGAAGATCATTTACTGCATGGAAAATAAAGTAAACATTGTATTTGTTTATAGTTTTTTTTGTTTTGTAGTTTCATTTTTTGAATAAAGTCATAGTTTGATATTTATTATAAATTTAATGACTTGTTTAATTTGAATGAGTAAATTTTGAATTTGAATAGCTTATATTTTAATTTGAATGCGTTATATTTTAATTTGAATGCAATAATTTTTAACTAGAATTCGTTAGTTTTTAAGTTGAATGGTGAAAGGTGCAGTTGCGAAATTTATAGTCTAAATTTCTGGATTTTCTGTGTCAGCGGTCTACGCGATGAATTTCTGACAGCAAGTTCAGATCATCACGTGAATTAATTACTTTAGCAGTCCCATTTTGAATTCATTAGTTAATATTGTTCTGAATTTGAATATGATTGGCTAATTCCTCACTTTACGGTACAAATCACAACATTGTTAGTGTTCCATCTATCGATAGAAAAGAATATAATGAGATTTACTGATTTAATGTGCATAAACATAATGAAAACTTACTTCGAAGTTTCTGGTATTATGACATTTTTGATTCGCAATTCTATATATTTCCATAAATGAATCGCCATCGGCCCATGCTTTTATTGCTTTAATCATATTACCATCATGAACACCAATTGGAGCAAAATCCTTCACAACTAAAACAACAGAAATAGCTGCAGCTGACGAACGTTATAAAAAACACTAATTACTAGTTTTTCGTTCAAGGAAAAATAAAATTTCTTTAAAGTAATAGCAGAAAATATATTTACTTAGTTTCACTGACTCTAAGAACATCATTTTGTCAATTATACCCAATGTTGACATAAATTAATTAATATAATACAAAATATATTATATTTCGTCCCCAAAATTCAATTTCTATTAAACGAAGATGAGCATATGTTTATGTTAATTTCAGCTATCACATTCATACAAGCAATAGTCTTCTTAACCTCTAGATTTAAGATGTCAGATATGATGGTACAGTATTTTCTCAATTTTTTAATCTTTCCAGCTTTTAAGTTTAGAGGATTTCTGAAATTTATTCCGTGTTTTTGAAAAAAAATTCAGGGAATCACCTTTCACTAAAAACGCAGTTTTTGGGGAAAAATGATCATTCATGCACAAATATGTGCTACAAAAATTCCTGGTGTTAAAAATGGAATTCACATTAATCACAAATAAATATTCACATACAAAGCAATGTTTCAGGTATAAAAAACTTGTACATGTGCAACAAGCATACTTTATGCAAATAATTGCAGTTTTATGCCTAATTATATACCATTGCACGGCTTCATGTGATGAAATTGTAAGACCTTAAAGCTTGTCTATACAAAGGAATTCCAAAGAATTTGTAGACATAAATTGTACTGGAAATGTTCTTGCAATGATTGCCTGGAATTGATAAGCATACACACATTTATACGAACCTAAGGCACGTAAAAACTAAGAAATAATAAGCAATTTTTTAAAAATAAAATTGTAATTGATTATTTAATTGTAAATTATTTTTAGTTGCATACATTGTGTTTTTAGTTTATAGATGTGCAAAGGATTTTTCCACATATGTATTGGAAATATGCATATTCTATTTACTTCTACAAAACAGAATAAGATGTTGCACAAAATTTTTTTATTAAACTCTATTCACTGTTTCAAACTCTGACAGTGATGCTAAAAAGCGGATCAAATTGTAATTTATTTGAGAAATATTGTTAAGAAATATTTTACTATAATTCTATGACTAAATATAACTCATACTTTTGTGC